>VWZL01002135.1:151328-169554 GCA_013396915.1 Stercorarius parasiticus | reverse complement strand
CTTCCCCAGGAGAACCTTGCCCAGGAGCTGCTGGAGGTGCCCCAAAACCCAGCACCATGGGTGTTCCCGAATGGGTGCTTCGGAGGCGATGGTGTGGAGAGGAGAGACAGGAGCCCCGTGGGCTCTGCTGGGCCACCCCAGGGCCATGCCTCGTCCCTCAGGGCAGAGGTGGCCATGGTGATGGACCTGCCCGCCCAGGCCACCTTAGCACCACGTCATCCCCTCCACGCTGGAGGTGGCCATAGTAATGGACCTGCCCTGCCAGGCCACCTAAGGACCATGCCATCCCCTTCATGCTGGAGGTGGCCATGGCGATGGAGCAGAGATAGTCCAGCACACGGGGACTGTCCCCATGGGAAGCCCTTGGTGGAAGGGGACCCACAGATCTGCCTTTGCACGGTCATTTCCCTGCCACCTCGGGTGGATCATGCAAGATCTCCGTATCGCAGCTTCCCTTGCAGTAAAATGGGAGTCATCACTGTTAATTACCTACCTCACAAGGAATTAATTAATGTTTGCGCTCTACTTTGAAAAGGCTGATTATTAATTAGAAGATTATACGTCAAATAAGGGGAGCCACAAGGCATGGGTACAGCCTTGATGGCCCTTGCGGGTGTAAAGCATCGTCCACGAACACGCTGATAAGGGCTCTGCAGGAAACGGCAGCAGGAAAACGTCCTACGATAGCACTGGGGTGATGGGTTCGGGATGAGGAACGTCAGTGGGAGCTCAGGACCAGGTGGGGAGCCCACCACGGCTCACGGGGGTCTTGGCCAGCTGGATGGGGCATGCATCAAAGCGATGGGATGCTCCGCTGCATCCTGGTGAGCCGGTTGGGTGGAGCGGGGCTGGGGAGCCACAGATACAAGCCAGCCCATTAAGTGGGGAAGGGAATTACTGGGCAATTAGCGTCTCTTGATTATCGGACTGAATCAGAAAGCAATCAATCTGCCAGCATCCGGCAGGCATAACACCGGCCCCGCGTCTCCTGGCTTTGGAGGGGGCGGTGGGATTTGGCCTTGGTGGGGACAGCAGGATGTGGCCCGCAGCACACGCCTGGGCCACCGCTTCCTCCCAGCCTGAAGCCACTTCTAATAGCGAAGCCACCAGCCAGTCACCGTGTTCACCACCCAGCCCATGCACAGTGTGAGGGACCAAGCTGGCTGCTCCCATCAGCTCCCGGGGTGTCGCAAGAGCCAAGAGGAGGGAAAGGGGAACTGAGCAAAGAGCTCCCCGGCTGCCGTGTTACCCTGGGGCACACGTTGCAGGCTCCTGAGTTTCCTTGTTTTGCTTCACTTCTCCCTGCTTGTCCTTGGCGCTCAACTCGCCCCAGCTCCGGACAAAACTATCCAGGGGAGGATCCGCCTGCCCTTCGCTGGCTGATACGGCCGGGCTTGAATATCTGCAATTGTGGGACAACACGCAAGCTTGTCTAGCTTCCCCTAGAGCAGAAGCTCTTTGCCCACGCGGGCACGGCGTCTGCCACACTTTTGGGGAGAGGAGGGGAGGGGAATAATCCTGGCAGCTTTTGGGGCTGGCTTGAATTTCTGCACATCCCCTTCAGTGCCAGCTCCTCCATCGCTGCCCCCGCCATGTGCTCGGGCCTCCATTCTCTCCCTCCTGCCGTTGTGACAATGGGAAAAGGGGTGTAAACTTCTGAAACCAGCCCAGTCGCTTTAAATCACCCTCCTGCAAAAATCACGGAGGTTTTTCAGAGCGTTGCCTTTCCCCTCCCTTCCCGCTCCCCAGGGGGAAGAGGGAAAGCCGCTGGCCACATCCCCTGTTTCGCAGGCACGGGGACCATCCCAGCGCCTTCCTCTTTTTTGCTTCACTCCTTGCAGCCATCGGCTCCAACGGGAATTTGCAGGAGGTGAAATCTCAGCGGGAACCCCAGGCCCATCTCCCCCTTTGGAGGTGTTTGGGGGCCTCCCCGCAGCCCTCACCTCTCCCTTTGCGTGTCCCACATTCGGCATTAAACCCTGAAGACATCCCCCCCCCCAACATTTTTCTGACTGGTTGTGTTGCATCCCTGATGCTAGCTCATCTCCAACGAGCTGCAGACTCTCCTCTCCCCCTTTAAGCATCACTCCCGACTCTCGTACATCCCTCCCCGAGGTTCCTGCTCCTTCGCATTGATCCTCGAGCTCTTTCCGATTTATCAGTGCCTTTTGCAGGGAGAGATGAAAGCCTTTCCCTCTGCAGACCTCCGTGTGCAAGGGACCGTTCTCCCCCAATCCGCTGTGTCCGCGGTGTGTCGAGCATCTCCCCAATCCATCCACAATGGAGACAAATCATTATATTGTATCACGCTGGAAAACTGTATAAATTCATCGCTTTCCATCTCTGGGCCACCGATAGACATCCCGTGCCAGGTTTTGCTGATGCTGTTGGAAAGGCCACAGCCCTGCCCAGGTACTGGAGGTGGTAGAAGGGGACATGTGCCTGCTGTCCCTGATAACAGGACGTTGCTGGAAGGGTTAGAGCCCTGAGCAGTGCTTTTTCTCCCCCCATTTTCCCAGCCATGCCTGTCCTCACTACCCCCAGCCCCATCTCTCCGTGCCCTCCGTTCCTTCCCCAGCATACTCCCGGGGTTGGTCCCTGCGCCAGCATTTCCAGATCGTGATGCTGGCCCCAGGGTCCCCCAGCCCACGCAGGCAGCAGGAGACCAGGGCTTTTTTCCCAGACTTGCAGGCATCCGGGGAAGCAGCCGGTGCTGGAGCTGGGCATCCTCTGCCCAGCTCCATCCTGGTCCCCAGCAGCCGTGCCACCCTCCCACCCTCCCCAGGCTGAGCTGCCTCGGCCAGAGCAGAGCAAAACCCTCCCTTCCCCCACCGGTTAAATGCGCTGCTGGTGCTGTCTTGGTTGACCTTGACAGCAAAAGCCGGTGAGGCCCAAGCGTTGAATTGTTTTCCGCCCAAGGTCATTCCCCAGCACAGCACGATGATTACACCGGCACGGCCAGAGCCCCGGGGCGATGCCAGCCGGGCTCCCAGCCTCAGCCCTCCTGGCCACCATGCATATCTCTGGGGTCCACTTGTCCCTCGGTGATGGGAGAGGTATAAGCCAAGCCCTACGCTGGCTTCTTCCCCCTGTGGAGAGCTTCTCCGCAGGGATTGAGAGCGGCCGAGCAGCCCTGTCCCTCCAGCCCGGCCTGGCGTCAGCTGCGGTGGGTATTTCCTGCTGCTAAAAACAGAAGGGGAAGAGAAAAAGCTGATGTTCCCTGGGCTTTCTCTGCAAGTCTCAGCCCTCTGGCCCTGCTCACCCCACTCACATCACCTCCCAAACAGCACTGAATGACCCCGCCGCTGGGATGCAGCCCCGGAGGGGACTTTCCCACAAAGGATGCTCCCCGGGATTCGGTTACCTGGCCCGCCAAAAGGCTCCCACATGTGTTACACGGCGCTATGCTGAGCCGTACAGTGTATTTTCAGCTGCTTCTTAATTACTTTGAGAATTTATTTTTCTCGGTGGCTGACGATAAAGGCAGGGAGGCAGCTGGATGGAGTTTTCCGCTTGTACCGTACCTAGGAAATGAAACAGATCCTGGGCTACCCAGGCATGCCGGGAAATTCGCTTTGATCTCCATTGGGCTAATGGCACTTTCCATCTGGGGGCTTCAAGCCTTTGGCAGGGGTGACCTGTCCCACCTCGGAGAGGGAAGGGAAGAGCACTGCCTTCATTTTCCGTGTGGGAAACAGAGCAGAGAGCGGGAATGCCTGTTGCCCCCGGTTGGGATGGCTCTCCCACCCGTGCCAGGTAATATAAAGCACTTCTGACTCTGCACGCAATTCTGCTTTGGGTTTTGGGGGTGTCATCCCTGTTTATCTCCAGCAATGGGGGGTCACGTTGGCTTAGGGGTTAAATGGAAGAGAGGGGTCTGGGACAGCCCTGCTGTGCTGCTGGGGCTGGGCAGCCCTGAGCGCCCACCGATGGGGACCCCCACCCCCCCAACGGTCCCAGACCCGCACCCAGCTCCTCTGCCCGCAGGCGCAGGGATGCTCGGGGAAGGGTGGGGTTTGCCCGTTCCTTGAAGGAGGGATGCAGAGGCACGCGTCCCAGCCCCAGCCCTGCCCAGGCTGGCCCCCCCGGCTCTGTTTGCGCAGCCGGTGCCCAGCCCTGGCACACACGGCTCGCCCCAGGCGGGGAGTCGGTGATGGAGGAGCGGGACCTCAATGCCCCATCCACTCCCCGTGCTCCTTCGGGTTTAACAAACCCTCAGGGGTGATTTGGCCTGTACGGAGCACTCGGCCCTTTCACCAGAGCCACCAGAAAAGAAACCCAGCTGCCGTCCATCTCCCCCCACCTTGGTTCCCCCCGGGGTAGGGAGTACCAGGACGTTTTCACCCAGTGCCGGGCAGACCGGGCTCGTTTCTGGTCCCCATGGCAGGGATAACAGCGGGGCGACACTGCTCCTGACGGGCAGTCGGCAGGGGAAGGAGAGAGCTCGTGTGCTCCACGGGGTGATGCCGCTCCCAGCCAGCCCCTGTGCACCGAGATCGGCAGCAAACCCGGGGGCAAGACAATTTTTGCCAATACCGGCAAGCTTCCAACAGCATCATCCCTCCGGTATCATCCAGAGGCCACTCCGCACACAAACTGAGCATGACAGAGAACCACCACCACAAAGCCTGTGTGCAGAGGCACCCATCCCTGCTGTGTTTTATTACCCTCTCAGCCCAAAATTTCCATCCCTCACTCGAGACAGTGTTTCCGCGTGTGCTTGCTTTGGCTCATTTCACACATTCCGGCTGGCAGGGGATAAGATCTCGAGAGAAAGGCAAACCAAAGCCATGGGTGCCATGCCCTGACTGTCACTCCCCTGACGCATCCAGGTGCCCTGCCCGCTCCTCACCAGCTCTGACTGCGGGGACATCCCGATGCTCATCCCGCTGCGGGCTGGTCCGTGGGGTGGAGATCCGAAAGGAGAAAGTGTGATGGGACTCGGGTGGTTCTGTGAGTTGTCAGGTCTGTCCTGCTCCCGAGGAGGAGGACGGCAGACCTCTGCTGTCACCTGGCACCAGGGTCCCTTTGCCACCCTTGGGTGCCATCTCCACTGTCCCGTGTGGGTGCTGTGGGCACAGGCGGGTGTTGAGCCCCTTCGGGGTGCTGGAGGTGTTATCAGCTCTGAGAATATTTGAAAAATGCACTTAAGTCCCATTAAAACCTCGAGAGCTCACAGGTGGCACTCACCAAAGCAGTGGCACCACCCTGGGGACTCCCCACCTGCCCCAGGGGACCCCATGCTGGCACATGCAGGATGGTGTATGAACACATCCCTCCCTCCTCTGGCCCCTAACAAGAAACTGGGTTAAGATATCCATATTCCTGCTCTCTTCCCTTCCCTGTGCTGGAGCTGGATCCGTGTGGGGTTGGGTTGCAGAGGTGGCTTCCAGGCCTCCTCCATCGCTGGAGCACCAGGGGCAGCAGAGCTGCAGAGGAAGCCAAGCAGATACAGGGGCCACCAGGGCCACAGTGGGGCTTAGACAGAAAATGGGCTGAGACATGAAGGGTGGCTGCTGTCTCTACAGTTTTTTGGCCCAAGGAAGAGGCAAGCCAGCAGGCAGAAAACCATGGAGTGATTTTCCTACAGGGGCTTTGCTGGAAACAATCAACAGTCCCATCCTGGAGCCTCCTTGGTCCCCGCGCCACTCCCCATGGCTGTGAGATGGCTGCACGGCACCTTTCACTCTCTGGGAGCCCTTGTTCTTGTTTTGCAAGAGCTCGGAGCGGGGGCGGGGGGGTGGGGCGGGGGGAACCAAGCAAGAGGAAGACGCAGCGACCAGCTGCGGTGCCGGGAATGAGGAAGCCCCGAGTACGGGGCAGCTCCTGCACAGCCTGGGCTCGGTCCTGGTGACAGCCTGGCAAGGCAGGGGGTGTCTCTGTGTCACCCCAGCATCACCCAGACCAGGTCCCTCGCTCAGGGTGACTCAGGGGGCTGCTCACCCAGCCCCATGGGGACCAGAGCCCCCTGCCCGGACCCTGCAGCTTCTGCAAAGGGTTTTCTCCTGCCCATCCAACACAAGGCAAACTGCTCCACAGCCCAACCCAGATCCTTCCCTCGGCTTCTTCCTCTGCCGCGGAGGTCGGCGAAAGGAGGAGACATGGGAAGGAGGGAGGTCAGGATGGCAAGGGTCCCCCCTCCTCGCCCACGAGCACCCACCCCTCTCTGGCCACACATTTTAATTAACGCAGAGTGGCCGCGGGACCGACCCACCCAGCAGCTCTCAGCACAGCCCTCGGCCTGGGAAATAAGCCTTAAATGGCAAAACCTGGCCCTGTCTGTGTGTAACCAGCCAGAGAAAGAGGCAGCGGAAACCGGAAACCAGAGAGCAGCTGAGGCCCGCCGCCCCCCCATCACCTCACAAACCCTAAATTCACCAGGAATACACCTTAGAAACGATCCCCTCCCTCCTCTGCCCCATCCGAGCAGTGGGGATGCCCTCCCGCAGGATGGGCGCTCAGATCATCCTGCATCCCCGGATCATCCTGCATCCCGGACCACCCCATACCCCCAGATCATCCTGCACCTCCAGATCATCCTGCATCCTGGACTACCCTGCACCTGGGATCATCCTGCATCCCAGATCATCCTGCACCCCTGTTCCCAGGGCAGGCACGGGCAGGGAAAAGGTCTTCCTATTTCCCCTCCCTTGCACGTCAGCTCGAGGAATGACAGACAAGAGCCCCCCCGACCGCCCCATTGCTAGTTTTGTGTTATCAACTTCCATGCTCAGTAGTGAAAACATTTCTGAGCTCCCAAAGTCTCCATGTACTGGGATGGAAAGGAGCTTGGATGCTCACCTGTCTCCTGGGGACTTCCAGGTGCCCCCCAAACTCCCAGGGTGCCCCTAAAGGCCAACCCTCTGCAAGGCTGATGTTCTCCATTGGGTTGGGGGCAAGGGGGGGCCCCTGCAGTGCAGGACAAGCCCACCAGCATCATGAGTTTCCTCCCATAAATCACCAGTCCCACCTAACGAACCCTGCGCCAGTGCCTGGTGTGTCGGGAGCTCCCAATATTTGCTTTGGCCAGTTTATTGCCCATCCCATTTTTTTGGGGATGAGCATATTTCTTGTACTTAGTCTAATCCCACCCTTGACAGCAAGCAGGCAGTCAGCAAGATGCTCCTGGCTGATGCTGGGGTGGAGAGAGGTCCTTCGCCCACTTCTCCCATGGATTCACATCTCTGGGATGGGGCAGGCAGCCGGGAAAGCCGCGTGATCCCAACGCCAAGACTCGCCGCGTTACCATTTCCCAGCACGTTTCTCCACGAGCGCTCTGCCAGCAGACTCGTTAGCTGTGACATCTCATTAAAGCAACCGTCCTTGGGGGAATTGGCTTGCAGGCAGCAGCGCGGGTTTTGGCGTTGCCCTTTTCCTCCCCATCTTCAGGACTGAGCGCCAGGAGAAGACCCGTCTGTTGGGATACAGGCGGCGACTCCCCTTGCTGCAAGGGAAAATCTGCAAAGGAAAAGTCAGAGGGAGAAGTCTGCACACATCAAAAAGAAAAATAATCTCAGCAAAGTCACGATTATTTAAAAACCACGCAGACAGTCACCTCCGTGCAGCTCTCACTCAGAGGAGATGGGTTTCTCCTCTGCCAGGACCGGTTTCCGAGCTCACCAGCCCGGTGGGGATGAAGCTTGGCCCACCAGCCCCGCTCTGTCGCAGGGTCCCCACCCCGGCCAGCCGTGGGACGGGCAGTCACAGCACCTGCAGCCCCTGGACGTGGGAGCGTTTCCTCCTGGAGAAGAAGTATGGAAACAACCTGGAAACTGGCTCCGGGTGGATTTAATCCCGTCTGATTTCCTCTTCTGTGAGCTTCAACTGAGTCTTTTGAAATTGTTTCCACTCCTAAGTTATAAGAGATGTTTCCAGCCTGGGATACGCTCTTCTTCATCAAGTAGGGAGGCACCAGCCCCTTCATCTCCCTCTGCCTCAAAAGTCCTGAGGCTTAAGTTAAATAGGACACAACTATCCCTGTTGGGTAAGGACCCAAATCCTGTAATTCTAAACCCAGTCTTAAACAACAAAATGGGGCTGCGGGAGACCAGCGGAGTGGTCGATCCCCGCAGCCATCCAGCACTTTGCTGTCCAGGTTGGTTGATTTTCACCATTAAAGGTGACGCCAGCAGTTGGCTGTTGTCCTGCATCACCAGGTCACCCCCACGCTGCTTCCCATTGCTCAATCTTGCAGAAAAATCACAGAAAACCAGTCTCCGAGGACGGAGACCCCACAGCCTGCACGGGAAGGGTTTCCTCACCTCTAGCCCATGTCTTTGCCGCCGACGGTTCAGCCCAGGATTTCTGCCATCGCTCCCTGTGGCCAAGGAGGACAAGGTGGTCCCTTCCTCTCCATCTTGCCAAGTTGTGTCTCCTCTAACTTCTTTTCTCCGGGTAGATAAGGGGAAGGGGAGATTCCCTGCAGCCTGAGCGCTGGGGATGCTCAGCACATTTCTAAGGCAGGTGAAGCTTTTTCCAGCCCATCGCAGCCTGGTCTGGAGCTCCCAGCCCACCTCCACCCTTGCTTTGTTTCTAATATTTCACACATGGGGGATTTGAGCATGACCAGCCCAGCGAGGAGAAGAAAAACAAAGACAAAAAAGTTTTTTAAACCCCCTCATCCTCTCTTTTTGAAGCCTTAGAGAAGCTCAGCCCCTCTTGGTGTGAGCTCCTGGTCCTGGGAAGACCTCACTGTCCCTCCAATGCAGGTGGCTGAACCAAGACATAAAAAAAAAAGGATTCCAAGACCCTTCTCCGTGGCTTTATTTTCCTGCCGGTGGCTGCCAGGAGCAATCATGCTACTCAAGGAGGTCGGGCGGTATTTTTTTCCCCATGGGTTGTCTTGACCTGGGGTTGAGCGAGCCCTGCCCTTCAGCCAAAGGCGGCCGCCAGCAGCCACAGCCGGGCCGGGTGCCTGCGGGGCTGTGGGGACCGTCCTCCGTCACACTGTTCCCACAGTCCCAGCCTTCGAAGGTTTCACCTTCTCCCAGGCGGAGCAGCATCTAATGACAAGCGAAGGATGGTGCCACACCTGCAGAAAGCCATTTTTGGAAGGACACCTGGGGAAAAAATGATTCCCATGTTGCTGCTCTGTAATTAGCATTAATTACTGGGGCTTGTGAAACCTCTTCCCCATTTACTCCAGGCAGCACCTGACGGAAACTGTGGGAATCCCGTCCGGCTGAGTCAGCTGGGAGCCAGGGAGGGGACGATGGGCCCTTGCAGGGTGCAGGGATGAGTCCCCACGTCCCTCCCTCTGCCCCCCAGCCCACGGGGATGGGGTTTTGGCTGAGGGGGGGCTGCAGGGCTTGTTAAGACCCCAAAGAACAGCTGAGGATCATCTATCTCACCCTTCCCAACAAGGTGCCGAGGTCCTTCCCCACCCTGATGACAACCCGGCACATCCCCGGGCTGGGGGGACTCTCATGTTCCCCCCTTTAAACATCCCTGCTCCCCAGCCCTGCCGCGCATGGCAGAGCACCCCAGCAGCACATTTCCTTGGGTATTGGCCTCCACCCCAGCTCACTGCCGTCAGCAACACCCCAAGGTGTTATTAGAGACCGAGGGAAAATCCACCCCAAAAGCCTAACCCCGAGCAGCTGCTCCGTCCCCATCAAATGGCAGGGTACCGCTGCCTGAGTCACTGCTGCTTTAGTCTGGGTTTGTTTTTTTTTTTTTAATATTAATGATTCGAATGAATCAGGACATTTCATCATCCGGAGCCGCTTCGGAGTCATCGCACCCTGCCCCAGTGACTCCTCGGTGGCCCAGGGCTGGGGACATATCCAGCCTCCCCCCCCCAGCCCCTCCCTGGTGGGGGGGGCGGCTGCTGCAGCTCACCCCCAAACCAGCAGTATTTGGCTTCAAAATAAAATGATAAAACAAGCGGAAAAACCCTTCCCCACCCTCAGGGGCTGTTTTCTCCCCAGCCGCTTGCAGCAGCTCAGGGTGCTCCAGCACCCTGGGGGGGCTGGAGGTGACCCCGACCACCACCCTGAGTGGGGGTCCCAGTGGCACAGGGCATCACGATGAGGGTCCCAGGGTTGGGTGTCCCCCGATTTTCCACACCCCATCGCTGCTGTGACCCCCAGGGATGGCTGTGGCCCCTGTCCCCAACATGGGACCCCTGTCCCTCCCCAGGGACCCAGGCGTCCCTTCACCCTCCCACTTGACCTACCCTCCTGTCCATAAATGGAGAGGTTTGAGAGCCCGTCCCCGGGGTGGAGGAGGAGGAGGAAAAAGGAGAATAATGCCAAGAATGCAGGACACAACGTGAGGAGCCCGGTCTCGGCCCCCTGGCGCAGGCTGGGGGCTATAGGGGCAGCCACCCTGCGTGCCAGGGGAGCCCAGCCAAAGCCCCGTAAGCCACCCCGGCTGCTGGCAGGAAAGGTGCTATTTTTGTTTTCTCTTTTTCTGCATTTCTCACCAGCTGGGGACTTTCCAGGGCTGGGCTGCCCCCTTTCCACCTTGGCCCTGTAGACCACCCCCAGGGGTGTCCCCTTGCAGCGATGTGTGCCTCTGCAGATGATGCCCCCAGCCCTGCAGCGGTGTCCCCATGCAGAGACACATTTCCCCGCATCCTCTCTCCCCATCACTCCCGCAGGACCCCCGGCCTGCGGGAAAACCACGCTGGGACAGCTGTGGGACGGAGCGGTGGCTTCAAAGGTGGGTGGCACAGCAGGTGCTGGCAGCCGTGGCCCCAGCTGGCACCACGGGCCAAGCCTCCGCTCGGGGCCAGGGTCCAGCTCCTTAAAAAAGAAAGTGAAAACATTCGGGTGCCCTATCCGGACGGGGAGGAGGGGGGGTCCATCCCCACCTCCACTGGCCACACTCTGCCCTGGTCTCTCGCCACCCACCCTGCTCCCCCGCCGCCAGCAGCCACCCTGTCCCCAAGGTCAGGGTGGATCCCTTTGGGTTCTCTAAGAGAATTGCTCCAGCGGCTCGCTCGAATCCTCCATAAAAGGAAAAACAGCCGGCAGGTAGCACTGCCAAACTTAGTCATCCCCAGTCCGGCAGCGTTTGCAGCTCCGTCAGCAGCAATTTCCTCCCCGCGTTCCCCTCCGCGCGGGGGGAGGGACAGGGAGGAGCGGTTCTGCCTCGGCAAACCCTGTGCCAAAAGCACCCTGCGCCGGCCGCGACGCGCCGGGCTTGGCCAATGGCCACCGCTGGACTCAAGGAGATGCTGCCATGGTCCCACGCGAGGTCCGGGGCGAGGCGGGGGGGGAAATCCACACCCTGGGGCCAAGCCTGGGGAAAGCAGGAAGCTTGGCACCTGGTGCAGCGGTACCGCAGTCAGGCAGGCACCGAAATCTCACTTTATGCAAAGAATTTGGTCTACAGGCACAGAAGCGTAAACACACCTGGGAGCACCTTGAAGCACCTGGAGTTTGGTGGGTGAAGCCTGTTTGCTACCCATGGAAGAGGCATCACGGAGACCATTGTTGACATAAAGCCCATCCAGAGCACAGGGTCCCACAGGATCCTGGTCCCATCCCGGTGCTGGGCTGGCTCCAAGGGTGACTCCCGAGCTGCCCCATCCTTCCTCAGCCGTGCCCAGAGTGGGATGTGGGGCATTCCGGGCCATCCCCCCCATGCCACCTCCTCCAGTCCCACCTATGCCTCCGTTTCCCCATGGAGGACACAGGGCTGAGTACCCATGCCGCCCCGGCAGGGGTTAACAAGCCCTGGAGAGGCGACCAGGGCTGAGCACTGTCACAGCTCAGCTCATCCCTGACAGGGATTGCCCATGTGACACATTCACCTGGGATTACATCAAGGGAGCAAATGCCCTGGGGTACAAAGGAGGAAGTGGCGCTTTCTCCCATCGCCCCAGGAGGCAGCCCCGGTGTTGGTCCAGGTGGCCCTGTCACCCGCACATCCCTTGTCACCTCGCCACAGGGACACAGCAGTGCCCTGTGGTCCAGAGCCTTCCCCCGACCAAGGCGATGGGAAGGGATTGGGGTGGTGACGTCCCCACCTACACAATGGGCCAAACACACCAAAATACTCATGGGGAGCCCAAAGCAAAGGGGCGATAACCCATCCTGCAATTGCCCCGGCAGCGGGATTTCAGCCGGGTTCTCGCTCCAGAGCTTCCCCAAATCCTGGCTAAATAGATCCACCCTGGATGGGCAGCCCCAGGAGGCAGCAGCCTCAGCCAGGCACCGACCTAAAGCCAAGCCCTGTCCCCTAAAATCCCCTTTTCCAAGTTCCCCACAGGGGGCAGAGGAACCGACTCAGCTTCACTGGGGGAGCAAGACACCACCCCCCCCGGCCCCATCCTGGCTGTGCTCCGCTGGCACCAGCTGTTTGGAGGCAGCCTGCCTGCCCCGGCAAATGATTCACCCCAGCAATAGAAGACTGGGAATACGTTCTCGTGATGTCCCACAGCATCAAAGGCACATGTGGGGACACAGGGTGTGCGGTGTCCCGGGGGTGAAGGGAACCCCGAGGGATGGGCAGGGCTGCTTTGGGGTAGTTTGTGCTTTTCTAGTGATTTCCCCCTCCCCCCCGCATGCTCTGGTGAAGGGTGATCAGGTCTGTGCCTGGGCCAGATCCTGCCCCCCCCAGTCCAGGGAGCTGCAGTGGGGATGATGCTGAGAGCATTACGTGGGGTGGGGAGTCTGGGGGACCCACAGCCTCTCTTGTCCCTGTGCTGGGTACCAGGATCTGGATCAGGTGGTGACGGAGTGAGCAGTTACACCATCACTTTGTGAAACCGCAGCGCAAGACGCACCCGCCCGAGCGATGAGGCTGGAGTCTGCTGTCAGCGGCACCGAGCCCCCAGCTTCACTGGTGGGGATCGGCCGGCGCCGGGGCACCCAGTTCCCCATGCTGTGATGCTTGCTCCCACCCTGGGCTCAAACCCTGCAGCACCAGCTGCCGGAATGCTGCCGAGTCCTGCTTTGTGTTTGTAAGTGATGCACAAGAGCAAGGGATCCGCTCCTGGAGAGATGCGGCATCCCCAGAGGGGAGCAGACGCTCCTGCGAGGCTGGGGCAGGCAGCAGAGCCTCCTCCACGCTCCCTCCCCTCAGCGGCTTTGTTCGTCTCCATATTGTCCACCCCGCAAAGGCTTTCCACAAGCTGCAACACCCGTCCGACGCGCTGCAGAGCTCGGCCGGGCTGCTGGGTGGCAGTGTTGGGATGCACACTGTGCTGCGCAGCGCTGCAGCAGGGCCGCCCGCAGCACCCCGACGCACGCCGCATGCAGGGCTGCGCTCCCTGAGAGGCACAGATGCATGCCACATGCAGGGCCGTGCACCCCCTGAGACACACGCCGCATGCAGGGCTGCGTGCGCCAAGATGCACGCCGCATGTAGGGCCATGCGCCCCCCCTTCAGATGCACACCGCATGCATGGCCATGCGCCCCCACTTGAGATGCACGCTGCATGCAAGGCCATGCGCCCCCCCCTTGAGATGCACGCCGCATGCAGGGCCGTGTGTGCCCCCTTGAGACGCATGCCGCATGCAGGGCTGCGCACTTCAAGATGCACGCCGCATGTAGGGCCATGCGCCCCCCCTTCAGATGCACACCGCATGCATGGCCATGCGCCCCCACTTGAGATGCACGCTGCATGCAAGGCCATGCGCCCCCCCCTTGAGATGCACGCCGCATGCAGGGCCGTGTGTGCCCCCTTGAGACACACGCCACATGCAGGGCTGCGCACCTCAAGATGCACGCCGCATGCAGGGCTGTGCATCCCAAGATGCACACTGCATGTGCAGGGCTGCATGTGCCAAGATGCACGCCACATGCAGGACTGCATACCCCAACATGCACGCCGCATGCAGGACTGCGTGCGCCCCAAAACACATGCTGCATGCAGGGGCTGTGCACCCCGAGATGCACACTGCATGCAGGACTGCATGTGCCAAGACGCATGCCACAAGCAGGACTGCGTGTGCCCCAAGACGCATGCTGTATGCAGGGGCTGCACACACCAACATGCACGCTGCCCGCAGAGCTGCATGCACTGAGGTGCAGACTGCACATACGCATCTCGGTGTGCGTGACCCCCCCCACACACATGCAGCCGCATGCACACGGAACTGCACACGCCTACATGCATGCTGCACAAGGAGTTGCGCGCAGGCAGCACACGATTGCGCACACCAACATGCACGTTGCACAGAGGTGCACGCTGCACACAGGATCACACGTACCAAGCCGCACGCTGCACACGGGATCACACACCCCCCCCCCAACACGCGTGTTGCGCAAGGAATTGCACGCAGTGAGGTGAAGGCTGCAGGTGAGACCGCGCATCCCAACACACACCCTGCAGAAGGAACTGCAGGCACCGAGGTCCTGCTGCAGCGGGACTGCCCACTGACCACGGACCTCACCCAGCTCCGGCCCCGCCACGGTCCACGGTCCCCACTCCCCACCAAAAGCCTTTGCTTTGTCCTGCAAAGGCGACAGCAGTCCCTGTCCCACCCCCTCTCCCTCCAGTGCCCCTGGGGGTGGCTCTGCACAGGGCACCCACGGCCTTTTCCAGAGGGCAGAAAACCCAATCTCCAGCCCAGGTTTTGGGCACGCACCCACGCCCAGGACTGGGGAACCGCTATGGCCCCCCCGGACTCCCCCCAGNCTCCCCCGTTTCCCCCTCTCCCCCGTTTCCCCCCCTGCGGATAAAGCCGGCTTGACAGCCCCTGGGATGGGAAGAGAAGGCAGTGGTGGGATGGAGAGGCGAAAATCTACCGCCTGCTCCCTTTGCCACCGATTTCACACCAGGAATCCCCGGGTTTGCCGAGACGGAGGGGGGATCCAGCACCTCATTGCAGAGCGCACAGGGAGTCACACACAATTCAACAACGGGCTCCAAATTTTGCGTGTTCCCCCCCCCACACACCCTACCACCTCTCCTTGCAGGCCCTGCAGGAAGGACAACCTCCCTTGTCATCCCAGATGTGGTTTTCCACATGCCAGATGGCAAGGGAATCCACGGCTGTGCTCCCCTGCCTCAGTTTCCCCATGTGCAAAACTCCCTCCAGCCTCCCTGTGGCCCTGTAAGGATGTGTGGGAAGCCCAGGCACCGAAGGGAGATGGGTTTGGATGTACCTAAGGAGAGAAACGAGGGGCTGCAAGATAACAGGATCCTGGATAACACTCCCTTCCCTCCTGCACCTCTGGCCTGCAACTGCCCCCAACCCTACAGAATCACAGCCTGCTCCAAGCAAGCGTAGGGAGGTCTCTGCTTGCCCCAAAGGCTCCCTCCTCCCTTCCAGTAGCCAACGGGTCAGTGGCCAAGGTGGCACAGTCTCCTGCACTGGCTACCAACCAGTGCCATGAGCTGCAGACCCCCTGCCCAAGGGGTGCTGCTGCTGGGGGGGTTGCAAGCACATCAGAAGATGTGATGGGGAGCAGGATATCAAGTCACCCAATTGAGCTCTTTCTGCCAGTTCCCCCATTTCTCAGCCCTACGGCTCAATGGGAGCCCCATTCCCTTCTGCATCTGCGAGATGCCTCCAAGGAGGCAGAGATGGCCTCCCCCCCAGCTCAGCACCCGCAGGAGGCAGGGGAGGGCTGGGTGGGAGGCGCGGGGCTAATCCCCAAAGGCCCCCTTCCTAATCCTGGCTAATGGACTCTTTTCACCATTGACAATGGAGTTATCCATCTGGAAGGGGATCTCCGGCCCCAGGAAGGCACAGCTGGCAGGGGCTGTGCCTGGGCAGGGAGGTTGGACCTCCCCCCCACTCCCATCCTCAAACCACTGCCTCCAGCCCCTTCCCTGAGCCAAAATCCCAGCCCCTACCTGCAGGTATGGGTACATGCCCTGCATCCCACCCTGGCATGCCCTGATACTGCCACCAAGGAATCAAATAACCCCCTCACCTTACCTCCCCTCCAAGCCACAGAATGTAAGAGCTGGCTCCCCCACCCCTCTCAGCCCTTTATAGGGATCCCCTGGGGCTTCCCAGCTGGCTCCTATTACTGCTTCTATTCCTGCTCCCTCCTCCTTAAAGAGATGGCCCCCTCTGCTCCGGGGGTGTCGGGGGGGGGGAAACCTCCTGCTGCTGTTGGGGCTTGGCCTCAGTGTCTCTCCAGACTGAGCCCCATTCCTCTCACCTCACCGGAGGGGTTTGCACACAAACTCATGCACCCATGGGATGCAGCTCCCGTGGGAACGGGGGTCTTGGTGCCAGCCCCACTGCAAGAGCATCCTGCAAAGGGTACCCGTGCACCCACCCCAAAGCTGCGCCTGGAGCCCGCAGCGAGACGCTGGGGCGATGGCAAACACAAAAACACGAGTCAGCACCTCCTCCTCTTCATTCCCCATCCTGGGCGGCTTCCTGCTGGCCTGCTCGCCTTGTCCCCTGTTCCTGATGTCCCTCCCTGCCTAACTCATTTCCAGCTGCTCCAAGGCTTCTCCATTCCTCTTATGTCCTCTTTGGGATGCACCATCCCAAAGTGAGCATGGAGTATCTGATGGCAGCAGTGTCATGCCAGGGATGGGGATCGCCATCCCAGCCATGCTCAGACCAGCTCTACGGCACGCTGCGGCTTCGAAGAGAGTGGCCGTGCCCGGGGGATTCAGCCATTCCTCTGCCCACCAAACCCTTCGGCATGAGCGGAGGTGGCGCTGGGGCCGTGCATCAGGCACAGGGGGAAACACGGATCTGGGCATGACAGAGCAAGAAAATCGGAGCAGAAAGGAGCTGCTGTCGCAAGCTGAGTCACCTGCTCCGCCTGGCGCTGCCGAGCGGCTGGGGCCGGGTTATTTTGGAGCGCTGCGTGGGCAGATGCTGATAACACACTTTCTTCTTCCCTGCAAATTCTTCCAACACGCTGGCTCCGTGCCGCAGCAGGGAGTTAAACGTGGGGATGTGCGGCGGGTGATGGGGCTGGCGCTGAAGTCTTCCTCGCGGCCCCCCCCGGTTTGGGTCGTGGCTGTGGCTTCTGTGTGGATGGGGGCAAACTGGAGGTGAGAGCTGAGCACGTGCGCGCTCATCGCACCCCTGGGCAGCAGCACCACCGTGGCTTCCCCCGGCATCACCCTCCCCCCACCATGGATGAACCTGGCCCCATCTGAAACCTCCGCGCCGGAGCAGCCTGGGGAGGAGGGCAGCCGGCGTCGCCCGCTGCTGAAGGCTCCTTTGAAGCGGTTTCGGGGCCAAAATTCACCGCCGGGCTGCGTGTGGGCGGCCAGCAAGAGGCAAACACGCCGTGATGGCCAGCAAGAGCCTCCCCCACCGCATGCCGTGGCAGGGCTGCTGCCACATCCCGGGAACATGCCACCATCACAGGGACGCAGCTTATTTTTCCCCCTAAGGGACTACAAAAAGCCCCCAGGCCTCTCGCACCCTCCGCTCGCAAAAACGTGCCGCATTTTGCTGCAGGATGGGCAGCAAAGAATGGACACATCCCTATTTTTTTTTTTCTTCCTTTTTCCTGTTTTTTTTTGTCTTCTTTTTTTCTTTTTGGAAGGCTGGAAAGCATCCTGGAAAGCTACAGGATTATTTTGGCCCACAAAATGCCCCGCGTCTCTCCTCTGCTGCTCCTGGGCACTTCCATGGGGCTCCGGGCGCCCCGGCAGAGCCCCCCGGGGACCAGGCAGGGCGCCGGGTCTGGGACAAAGAGCATCGTCCCCGCCACCAAGGTTAATAACGGCTACACAAAAGGTCTTTTAAGCTTTCCCGATAAAACTCATTCTCCTGCCGTATAAACGGGGGTCCGGCCTCCATCCCACCTCTGCAGGGTCCTTGGGGGGAGCTGGAGGAAGGGGCAGGTTTTCGCCTTAGTTTCTGATAATGTAAAAACCATACCAGAAAACAAGCTCCAGCAGGAAGCGAGGGACAAAGTCCCAACCCGGGCCCAGGACTGTCCGGTCGTACGTGCTTTCCCGTCTGTATTTTTTCCTTCATTTGTTTGAGTCTTGCCTCTGCCCAACACCCAAACTGCTTTAAACGGGGCGCTTCAAGCATTCCCATCGCTTATGGCGCTTTGGGTGCAATTAAATTATGCTAACAGGATAAACCCAGCTAATAAAGCACCGAGCAAGCGCCACGACCGGTACCATGACCGCTCCTGATGGCCACAAGACGCAGGGGACACATCTGAGCCCCGACGATGCTCCACCGCCGTCCTTTGCTTCCGGGGTGGTGGGGCTGAGCAAACCCCCCTGGGGCAGCATCCCATGGGAAAACTCCCCCCTGGAGCACGATCTGCCGCTCCGAGCCCCTCTCTTCGGGCTGCCCTTTGTTTTCCCCGGTGCTGCTGCTTT
>VWZL01002135.1:52009-125662 GCA_013396915.1 Stercorarius parasiticus | reverse complement strand
AAGGAAAAAAAGGAAAAAGAGAAAAAGGAAAAAGAAAAAAACCCACCCCAACCCCCCAGCCCCTGGGGGGGGTGTCTCAGCACTGGCCAGCCCGCGTGGTTTTTGAGCATGGCTGTAACTTGGCTCTCCTCCTGGGAGAGAAAACGCAGGGCGATGCTACAGCATGGCCCTTCCCCAAGCTCCGTTGCATCACGGGAGAAGGGAGGTGGCCAAGAGAAAAACGCAAAGGATCTAGGAGATGTATTCACCCTTCTTATCTGCAAACACTGCAGAAAGCAAGCGCGGTTATTAACAGCAGCTGCGTTTTAAGGTGGTAAAACAGGACCCAGCTTTGCCATAAACCCGACAGCAGGATGCTCTTCGCAGGAACCAGCCCCAGTCCCGTAGCCAAAAAAAAAAATGTTCGTCCCTGAGACAAATCCACCAGTCCGAGCGCCTGCCCTTGCGATCCCCCACCTGCGAAAGGATCTCGGGATAGAGGAGGCTTTTCCTTTCAGCCCTCTCCCACTGAATCCAGGGAATGCAGCGAGCACGGAGCCAATCACAGCAGAAAGGATGGCTGGCTCCGTGGATGGATTAAGTAAAGAGCTGGGCTGGGTTGCTAAGCGAGGCACCTTTTCACGGCAGGGAGGCTCCTTTCAATGATGCTGGTACGGAGAAGCCACGTCCAGCATCCATGCAGAGCCTTGCATGCAGGCAAAGCCGCCGGAGAAACAACCAGCCCATGGGGAACAAGAAAATACAGCAGCAAAGGAGATAAAAGCTGCACAAGTCATATAGAGACAACCTCCCCCCCAAATAAAACCTCCTCTGCCCAGAACAAAAGTGCCATGCACAAAGCTTTTGAAAGCTCTGTTTTTATCTACTGTGTGCTTCTCGTTATCTTTAATTATTAAGTGTGATGGGGAAAAGGCTGCCCGCCTCCTGAAAGAGGGAAAACAAGAGACCTGGTAACTATTTCTGGGCTGCGCAACCCCTCCCCTGTCTTTAGAAAGTGCCTTCGCCACCACTGCCTCCCCCTTTCCTGGCTTTTTACTGCTTTCTTTTTCCACGTACGTGTGGCCGCAGCCGTTCTTAATAAACTTGAAATGAATTTTTTTTTTTTTTTTTCATGACAGAGGCTTCCAAAGGACTAGGGGGTTTTGTTTCAAATCATTCCCAGATCAGCTGCGGAGAGGCTGAGCAAGACCAGGCATGGGCTGTCTCCGGCGCGTTCCTCCCTGCTGCAGGAAAGCCGGGGATAAAAGCGGGCTGCGCTGTAACCGGGACGGGGCATCCGCAGTGCTGCAGGAAAAAGGGGGGCCAGGACGGGGACGAAGCACCCGCTGGCGTTTTCAGAAACGCAGAGTTATTTTAGCACCAGGCATTCCACACGGATGGCTTTTCTGGGAATAGCATGGATTAAGCGTACGCTTATGATTAAGGCAATTTATAGCACGATAAAAAAAAATAAAATGCAAGCAACACCCTAAATTTAGGGGTGCTTCCCCCCCCCTCCAAATCCTAAAGGCAGCGCTGTGCACTTCATGCATGTCCTTAGTGCATTTGAAGTTTTACACAGTCTTCGCTCAACATCATCTGTTTACAACGCTAGAAGGAGGGATAATTGCAAACACCTTAAAATGATTAGTTTTCCGCTTTGAACTTTAATGATGGGCATTTGGGAGTGTTTTAAGAGTTTACTGAAAACATCTTAAACTTTAAAGCCAAAAAAGCCGCTACGCAGTATTATTGATAGTCCAAAGATGAGTATTAAATTAAAAATAATACAGACGAGAGCAGAACCTGGTTTACCAAAACAGGCAGAACGCATTAGTCAAATTGCATCACAGGATTTGTACAAACCGGCGAAAAAGCACACATCAGCCTCAGGTTTCCTATAGATATTTAGAAATCGGGGAAAACACAGCCCCTGCATCCCAGAGCCTGCTGTTTGCCCAGCCAATTCTTGCCGCTTCATCCCGAGCTTTGTCCCTGGCAATACTGCATCAGTCCCTCCTGCAGCCAGCAACGTCTGGGCGAGCGGAGCCGAAGCCAGCACGGGCTGGAGAAAAGGCACAGGAGGACTTTTGGCCAAGCAGCTTAGCGACAAGAGCTCCTGGCCCGTGTTCGGACCCTCCAGGGGCACAGGGCACCGATTAGCTCTAGAAGAAACGCAGTGATTAAGCGATTACCGCCCGCCAGCCTGGAAGCTGCTGACTGCAGCCTGATTGCAGCTTGTCTTTGAGCCAGCAAATAATGCACCAATACTTTTAAATTAGACCCGAGGCTGATTACAGCATAGGGACAAGATTTTTAACTAACCTTTTATTATGGGAAATTTTGAAGCGTCTGCTTTACTCTCTCAAGATCATTTGAGACAAAGACTAACAGATGCTGCAGGTCCTAAAGGACTGTCTTTAATTTGTTTTTAACCCAAGCTAATGAATAGGTTTACTTATACTTTCGCAAGAATCATTTCAGACTCGGAAAACATTAAAAATGTGGAAAAGAACAAACATTCCCTATTTTAAAGAAACATGAATCTTGCCTTAAATAATGGGGAGTTAGACCCAAACCAAATCCTTCACAAAGGTGTGAAATTATCCAGGTCTGACAGAAAGCTGAAGTCTACGTCTGTGAAACACAGCCAACAAGACCACGGTGCTGTGACCACGCCACCGGTCCGCTGTGGAGAAGGTTCTAGTTGAGGGTGTACGTGAATATATCAGAAATCAGAACAAAAACATCCTATCACCCTCTGGAAGCCAGGCTTTGGTGTCACCCGCGTGCCCTCCCCATTTGTCAGCAAAGCCTAATCCAGGGAGAGGGACACCAGCTCCTAAGCGATGGGCCGCTAATTCCATGGGTGACGAGACAACCCAGTCTTGTCTTCCCTGTACTTGCATGCACGCAGAGCGTGGCTGCAAACATGTGCAAGCCCACAACAGATACTCTCTTCCTATACGCACAGCATCAGCTGTTTACTGACTTCAACCGAGTAAATTTAGCCAAAAGAGGAAACGGGAGTGGAGAAAGGCACAAGAAGATGCCAATGCAGCATCCAGCAGAGGCGGGATGGGCTAATCCCTTGGATGGACATCATCCCTGACAAAGGATAAGACACTACTGATACAATGGCCTCCTGCTCTTTCATATCCCCGTGTCAAGATTCACATTCACTCCCCTTCTTAGAACAGAATCATAGAACAGTTTGGGCTGGAAGGGACCTTTAAAGGCCATCCAGTCCAACCCCCTGCCATGAGCAGGGACATCTTCAACCAGATGAGGTTGCTCAGAGCCCCGTCCAACCTGACCTCAAATGTTTCCAGGGATGGGGCATCTCCCACCTCTCTGGGCAACCTGGGCCAGTGTCTCACCACCCTCATCACAAAAAATTTCTTCCTTATACCTAGTCTACATCTTCCCTATTTTAGTTTAAAGCCATTACCCGTGGTCCTATCGCAACTGGCCCTGCTAAAAATCTTGTCCCCATCTTTCCTGTAGGCCCCCTTTAATTACTGAAAAGCTGCTGTAAAGTCTCCCCGGAGCCTTCTCTTCTCCAGGCTGAACAACCCCAACTCTCTCAGCCTGTCCTCACAGCAGAGGAGCTCCAGCCCTCCGATCGTTTTTGTGGCCCTTCTTCTTCACACCTACCACGTTAACTCCTGCTTACGTCCCACACAAGAGTGCAGATCGCCCAGGTGTCACTGGGGTAGCGTCACTAAGCCCCTTACGAAGGGGGACAATGCACACAGGTATCCGTCATTTCAGCCTTAGAAGCTAACGGTTGAGTTTCACGTTATTCTTTGCACTGCATCAAGGTCAGTCACCCAACTTCAAACTCCCCAGCCCACCAGTGCTCCGTCATCCACAAGGGAAAACAACAACAACAACAAAAAAAAAGAGCAGGCAGTGCCAGCTCTTTGCTGACGGTGGGAAATTTCTCTTTGCCACAACATTGGTTAATTAGAGAGCTGGAAAGGGCCTGGTGACAGTGCCCTCTTTGTGCTGCTTATTTATTTATTTATTTTAAAGTACAGTACGAGCTTTTTTGAGAGGCCTCATGTTTTCTCTGGCTCTGAACAAATGCCATCACCCAGCACAATCAGCAGCCTGACGGGAACAAAGGACGCCAGCGCTGCCGAACCCTGAACCGCATCCTGGTGGAAATCGGGGAGGAGTGGGACAGGAATCCAGGGAGCGCATAAGCCAGGTGTCGGAAACACCACAGGGGTGCTGAGAAGGAGGTGTCTCTGCTTAGTTTAACACCTCGCATCGATAGGATAAGGCAGGGAATAAAGGCAGGAAAGCAGAGGACTAGGAAGTTTATGCTGATTGGGATCCTGCTGGGAGATGCCCAAGAGCCCGCAGGTAGGAGGGAGAGATTCAGAGTGGCTTTTCCTTGGCTCCATGTAAATGCAGGATTGCGCATATCACCTGCGGAGAGAGGGGCTGGTACCAGCCTCTGGCAAGCTACAGCGGCCCGAGACAAAGAAGCGTTGGGAAAAACAAAGCTCAGACAAGCCCTGGGAAGGCAGATCCACTTTCACATTGCTCTACTGATGGCTGAAATCAGGAAATTCAATTCCTGCTCCTACGTACGCTCCTTCCAGATTTCTAGTATTGAAGACCTCTATTTACAGAGATGCTGCAGTGAGTTTTCCCATGCTCGTCACAGCTACGAGCTGTATTAAGTTACTAGAGCTTCCCTCACAGCACAGACCGTGCTTCAGCTCTCCCTTTGCAGCTGTTGATAACAGCCGTTGAGAACGGACGCAACTGTAACTTCGGACGGTTGTTTGCAGGCAGTTTTCCCTCTCTCTCCGCGAAGGGACTCGCAAAGCGAGCAAATGATCTGGGCACCAAAAGGACGTGACTCCCTTTGCCTCCGGACGCAAAGCCGTACCAACCAGCATCTCGGCTGCACAACTAGGAACGAGTCCCAGTAATCCCAACGCCTGCTACCGTGCCTGGTGCCAGCACACACTCCCCACCAGCGCCTTCCACAAGCCCCGCTCCCCAGAACAGCTCTCAGAGCACTTCCAAACAAAGCCCTCGTCTAACAGGAGCTGTTTTTCCCTAAAGCAACAGCAGTTCCTTCCAAGTTGCGGTCAGATGTGACTCTGTGCTGATGTAGGCTTCCAGTGTGTTTTTTAGCTGCCCTGGGAAAGGAAAAAAGTTGCGCTGGCTAAAAACAGTCGTTTTCCTCTGGTGGAAGGCATGTATTTTCAATGCGCTGGCATGGAATGGTAATTGAAATCAGGGCACGAATCATTCACAAAAGTCCTTCGTTACTTACTGTGGGGTCTGTCCAGAGAGAGCACTTTGCACAGTCCTGGCAGGGAGCCCCGGGCGACCGGGGGTGTTGGCAGAAGTGGTCGTACCCGTTAATGGCAGCCCGGCAGAGGTAGCACATCTGAGCACCGCAACGGCAGGACATGCGGTTGCAACCCTCCGATTTAATTAGGCCAGTCCCACACTTGTGGCATTTTCTAATTCGGGCGGCTGTCATTTTCTCTTCTCTGCAATGCAAGAGGAGGGAAAAGAATTAGAGAAGGGATGTTTGCAGTCGCCAGCCTGCGGTAAAATTACTATTACACTATCCCAGCGATGCTTTAACCCCCCCCCTTTCCCAGCATCTCTCCCCCTCGTCGTTCCTCCTACGCCATCCCCACAGTCCACCGCTGTTCCAAGGAGGTCTGGGCTCAGCTCCACTTGGAGCCAACCCATGGCAACTCAAGAACAAATTAAGTGAAAGAAAGTCAATCACTGGCTGCATGCTGCAGACCCGATCCTGGTTTCCATGCGAGCCAAGACGCCGCAGTGCCAGGGTCTGGCTTGGGAGGAATTTAAGCTGTAAGTCGACAGGCCAAAGGGCACACGGATGCTTGACTTGGCTGCGGAGAAATACAGCCCGGGAGATAAAGTTCAGGAAAAGCAAACTCTTGGCTGTCATCTGCTAGCTAGTTTTATGTTTGCCTGTTGCTCCGGCTACAAAGTTGCCACGACCATATATTTTTTTTTTCCCAACCCTGGCTCCTACGCTCCAGATTTATTTGGTTTTTGTTAAATTTAAATCAGTAACTGAAAAATAATCACATCTTTCCCCACAGAGACTGGGCTTTCCCCCTTCTCTTAAGATTCCCTACATGCATTTTCCAGAAGTTATTACTTTAAGGTTCAGGAGACGGGTTTTACTCTAACGGAGCACAAATGGGAATCCAGGACAAAGCAGAGTCCCTGTCCCCATGAGACATCCTGGCAGCGACATGCGCTCCAGTGCAAAGGCTCAGCTCGTGGCAATACTATTTTGGCACAGAAACGGAGGAAAGCCTCGGTCATTTAATTAAAAGACTTAAGAATATAAGTTGTCATCCTAAGGGCCAATTTTCTGACCGCTGGAGATCACGTTACAATTTAATTCACAACCTAGAAGTGAAATCTGATGACAGAAGAGTAAAAAGACTGTGTTTTCCTCGAGGGAAGCACAGTTCTCTGGCTGCGCTGACCTGACAGTGGGGAATGATGTTCCTTAGCCAGGCATCTCCACCCAACTACTTCAGCCGACCTGCAAAGTCAATATACGTTTGGGAGACGACAGGGAGGTGCTTTAGAGGAGGATCACAGCAGCAAACCTGGCAGCACAGCCCCACAAACCGCTCCGCCAGCACAACTGGAGGAGCGGGGAATGGGGAGGTGGGAATTTCGGCTGCCTTGCAGCTACCCAGAGCTCCCCCCCAGTTACAGCAGGCATGACCCGCACCCAGACTAAGAATAGAGACCCCAAAAAAAAAACCTAAACCCATAAACCAACTTGAGACTGACTTTCCTCTGAGCTGCAGCTGCTCTTCCCTCCGCTACTCAACAGGATGCTGCTGATGCAGAATTTTTTTTTGGAAACTTTGAGCAAGGCAGGAAGTTTGTCCCGAACTCCAGCTGTGCTTCCCTTTCCTTGCGTAGGGCTTCAAAAGGAAGCTTTTTATTGTATCAGGCAGTAAGACTCATCTATCCACAGCAATGTTCCTGCTAAAGGTTCTGAAACTGTTTTTTTTTTCCTTATTAGGGACATGACAACTCGTTCCTCCTCCCTCTCACCCCTCTTTCCTACAGGGAAAGGAGTGGCAGAGAAAAAAAGTCATATCAATCACGTAAAAAGATTTTGTTCCGAATTAGGGACTGCGGGATGAGCAAGCAACAGTCATTCAGCCTCCCAGCGGTGGAGCTTTCCAGCCTCTCCTTGTGCCAGACAGACTCTAAATCAGAGGGGAAAGGATTGGGCAACATGGGCAAGTCCCATTCGACTGCACCAGACATGCAGCTCCATGGATGAACCTTCCCTTATTTCCTAAAGACAGAGGATTTTGTCATTTACTATAGCAACAGGAGAGATCAGGCGTCATAAGATTTTAGGGAAACATTCAAGATTTATACCTCAGGATTTGAAAATGTGACTCCATTCTGTAAAAATTTCTACAAACCAGTTAGAAACAGAGACAAGCTTCTGTAAGAAAACACATCCCCTCCCACAAAGCCAGAAAACAGTAGCTGAGCAAACCACGCTTCGTCACCAGGCTAGATTTTCAAAGGGTAATAACGACTTACTGTGAGTCAATGCACTTCTCCGCCTCTGCGCAACACCTCCCTTCTACTCCCCCCGCCCAAAACAACACTAATGGTGGTGGTGGTGGTGGTTTCTCACCTCTGAGAGGGACCAGGTGCCAGCCTGCGAGACACTGGGCTAGCCAGAGGAACAGGCTGGCCTGGTGACAACTCTCCCACGTCCTCGAATTACCAGTCGGATCCGCTGCCAAGTATCTTTCACAGAAAGAAATCCCATCCTGGGTGCCTCCTGACCCCTCAGCTCTGACATGCCTAGGACCTCTCTGACGGAAGGTAGCGACACCCAGCAGAACTTTGGGGCCTCTGTGAGTCTGTAGTTTCTCACCCCGTCCACACCAGAGCGTATTGCCTACTGTATCGCTATTACGAGTTCATCCACCTCCCCATTTTTGCCTGGTTGTGGGGCTTACTTACATGGACGTCCTGTATTTGATGTCATCCTTCTCAGCCAGCTGCTCGCAGGTGAGGTTCATGTGCTCCTTCCACAGCCCCTGGCACTTCCGACATGTTTCCTGAGGAGGATAACAGGTATTAAAGAAAGAGAAGACCCAGCACACCGCTAACAGCACTAGGAGTTGGAAGAATTCCCAACTCTTCCCCCACCACGCTGCAGGTTCTCAGTTGAGGATGGTAGAGAGGTCTGCCCTCCACCCACAATGAGTCTGTCAAGACCAGGAGCCAAAGGGTTTCCAAGGTACAAGAACGCAGATAGGAAATGAGTTTCTAAATCCTAGTTCACCTAAAATTCATGGAACAGCTACCAGGTTTGCTGGTTACTTCCCCAAGGAGACAACAGAGAGAAAACCATGGTGCTGAAGGACATCAAGTTCATCTGTTTCCCCAACCAAAGTCCTTCCCCTTCATACAAAGGGCTTCTAGTTCAGCAGCCGATGGAAGCCTTGCAGCTGCAACAAAAACTCAGCTCCACCATGCATACAAGCAAATCCACGTTACGCTTTCTAAAACCTCACAAAATAAAGTTAAAGCAGTTTGTGCGAGTAAACAGACTAAAAAGGCAGGATGTGGACCAATGTCCATAAAACAGAGGTGGAACACAAACAAATATTTATGAATTTAACCAGAGCAGCAGAAATACACTTAGAGCAAGTGACTGAACTCTACTGTTGTTGTAAACTCTTTTGCGAAGAGGCTTTAATCCGGGACTGGTAAAGCTGCGTGGAGCGGGAGAGCTGTGGAGGCACTATTGGCAAGGAACTTGGACTAAGACTAGAGTTAGAGTTGATTTTCTCGGTTGGCTAGCCAAAGAAAACATAATTTTGTTTTGGGTCAAACAAGAGATTTTCCTTTAATTTGAGGAAGATTAGAAAACATCCAAATCAAACTTGGAAAAAGTACACGTTTCACAATCCAACTGTTTCATCTTCAGGATGGCTAGGGCTCAGGCTTTTAAATCCAACTTTCTTCCCCTGGCAGGAAAAGCCGTATGGCTGTCAAGCATCCTCGTGTCCCCTCCACACCCAAGAAGGTCCCAAAAGACCTTTGTCCAGCTCTGGTCACACTATTAGTGAAAGACGATGACTGCAGAGAGAGATCTTTTCTGATTGCATTACCTTCATTTTATTTTAATGAAGAAATGGGACGTTTCTATGAGATACGATAGAAATAACTGCTTAAAGACTCACGTAGGCAGCAAAACTCTTTTGATCGCGAATCAGACAAACAGGATGAAGACCAAAGCTTCCAAGGAAGCCACCCCTAGGAGGGGGTGCAAAATGTTGACTAGTTCGTATTTGTGCTTGCTGGGAGACGCGTTACAGCTCGTGCTTTCATCTGGAGAATTAAAGGCTCCTCGTCCCGGCTGAAAAGCCGGACACGTTTGCAGACTGCAGGATAAGGGCTGTAGTAAGAGAAGAGCCAAGCTTGTCACTCCGTCCCAAAACCTCAGCAGAGGATTTTGTGATCGCTCACCTTGCAAACGCACCCTTTGGCAGGCAGGCACTGGTTTTAAGGGGCGGTAAATGCCTTGGTTCTATTGATCCTCATGAATCATTCATCATACCCTGCGTTTTCCTGCTAAAGCTGTTAAAACAGGCACCATTTTGTGTACGTTTGTTTCCAGGCCAGGTCTGTCTGTTATCGACATGGGAGGATCAGACTTGGAGTCATTCACATACCTCAATGAGGACCCACCTTCCCCTTTTATTCTCAACACCCGGGCACACGCCATCCCAAGGCCAAAAATGCTGTAGGTTTTGGATTTTTTTTTTCCATACATCAAGGGTTAAAAGCAGTCTTTGGAGCCCTGCCACACACAACCACTTTCACACGCCAGCAACAAAGATTTAACAGCTTTTTGCCAGAAGGGCTGGCACACTTTCCAGCCAGGAGCCTACTATTCCCAATTACTTAACTCCAGGAGCCTCCCTTCGCTGCCGAATTAGAAACGATGCCCTTCTGAAGCAGATGGTGCCACTTATACTTTCGTACCAAGTCATTCTCTTTTGCCTTTTGTTATTGCCACCATCCTTGCTTTGCCCGCTGCAGCTATCGGAAAACAATGCTCTCCCTTGAGCTGAGGCCGCTGATATTCGCCAAACAGTTGGGAGTTCCTACCTCCAGGAAAAGAGAAGAGGCAGGGAGAGGCAGATTCCCAAAGGCACTGGGATGGCTTGAGGTAGGAGGTATCGCGTTCTCTGCCTCTCCAGTGCCATCGCAGCTGTGCCCATTTCTGGGATGCCTCCCAAGACACATTGGCCCCGGGGAGCTGCAGACCCACGGGCAGCTCTGCCTGCTCCAGTGCACCTCGGGAAGGAGATGTCCCCGTGGCTTCCTAACTCCCAGTGTCACCTGGTGCTGCTTCTGACCAAGACACGTCCTCTCCAGAAGAGAGGCAGGGGAAAAAAATGGACAATAGATGTGCCATTAGCAGAACTCAATGCAACTTCTCTCCTTGTTCTACCCAAGACAATGGCACATTGTTGGCAGTTACAGGAACTTCTTTGCGCAAAAACGGGGAGGAAGCCCACGGTTCAGACAAAGGCAACTGCTCCAGTGCCATAACTGAGGTCCCAGCCCTCGCCAAGAAAATAAAAGTGACCTTTTCAAATTTTTACTCTTACTCGAATCCAACCTGCTCGGCTGATGAGGGTTTTTGCACATCTCACGTGAGGACAATTTTCATCTCTACTATTTCCACAGGGGGTTCTTTTATTTTAGAAATCGCTTTTTGTTCAATAAAGAAACATACTCTGCCATTACCATACCAATTAACCTAAACAGACAGTAGGATGGCTGGGCTTTTGCAAGCAGCCTAGATGATTTCTATTGTAAGAGCAGCACTTGGCACGAAGACTGGCTACCGCAATATAAGGCAGCGCTTAAAACCCACACACAGAGGGAACGTCTCCTTTCCAGCCCCAAAATCTTCTACTCCAAACCTAACAGCCGAGAAGCAAGTCCGTCCACCCAAACTGAGATGCTGCCCAACCTCTCCTCTACCATCTCATCCACCAGCAAACCCCGGCCTACTTGTGTAAGGGGTACCTGATGTGGGAAAGCACGTTTTGTTTTAGTTTAACAGCTTTTCAGTTAAACTCGTCGTTTCTGGATGGTGTGAACTCTGTATGTCTCTCCTCCTCAGCCCACTCCTCCTCGCAGGCAGGTCCAGCGATAGCAGCCCAGGCTTTTGGTGCGAGGGGCAGGGTGTTCGCAGAAGCCTTGGCATTAGCAAACGGCTCCGAACCAGGCACGGAGGCAGGAGATTAAGTATCTGCTGCCTGTTACATCTGCCCGAGCTTGGCAGGCGGCCTGGGACAGTCCATTAAGGCGGCAGGCTGGGACGGCGGAGAGGAGGATGTGATGGAGAGGGTGTTTAATCGCACGCTGTAATCTCCTCACTGTACATCTGTTAGAGGTAGTGGCTCCGTTTCCTCTCGCTGGCCGCCAGGAAGCAGCCGGGATTAACACAAACATGTTTGGGTTCAGGAGGATCCTTTGTTCCCAGGGTCAGCGGTGCGGATACACTGCTTTCTGTGCTCAGGGCCAGCCTGGCTAAGGGCAACCAGTTTGCTTTTAGCACTGGCATCACAATCCTTAAACATCCTTGTTAATTGTCCCTGTACGTAACGAAGGTAGATGGGAGCGTTTTATGGGAACCTACCACCTTCCTCAGCACTTCTACTGGTATTTGCAATGTATTATACAGTTTTAAGAGACAGCCTAAACTTTTTTTTCCACTCTGCTGCCTACTAAAAAGAACTCTCCAAGGTCCAGCCCTTGGTTGGGGTGGGGGGGAACCCAAATAACCAGCTTCTCCCTGCCAGCCTCCACGTCCTTTTGGCTACAGTCGGGCTGTTGTATGTGCTGCCGGCAACGTAGATGCACTGGCTTTCCTGGTTTCAACCCAAACAAATGCCACATGGACAAAAACATCAGATGATAGGCACAGATCGCTGACCGACTGCCCACAGCATTCCTGCCTGCCTGCTTCTTCTGTAGGAGTTTACACGAAGCCGTTCACCGATTGAGCAGAATGCGAAGGGAGGAGGGGAAGCTCGACTTAAACACCAGCAGGGGATGGACGGGGCTGTCATCACCGCCCTCCAGCTCTCAGCGGTGGCTCTGAGCAGAGTCCAGCGCTCGCCTTAGCTCTCCATATGCTGGTTAATTAAATCCTTTCGCCGCTGCGCCGTGTGGCTCCCTGTGTCCCCCAGGAAGGGCGAGTTGCCGACTCCAGCGGTCTCTGCTGATGGCACACAGGGGGACATTGGCCGCTGCGCTCCCGGCTCAGAGTGAGAGGGAGGTAAAACATGCCGTGTATCCATTCGGTGCTCGCTGGGATGGAGCCCCAGTGATTGATTCTCTGGTTCTTCCTGCTTTTAGACAGACAATAGCGCAGGCTAACCTCAAACAGGCCAAGTTTTACCCAAAAGCAGATGTGAATGCAATAGTCTTAGAATAGTACCTCGGGGCCAGTCCATACTGCACTGGTTTAATTAAAGGGCTGCAATTCCCAACCAGACAAGTTAATGGGAAAACAAAGAACCACACAGTCTTCCTTCCCACAAAGTCTCCACTGTCCATAAAGCTGCGCTGCCCTTAACTAAAAATGGATGCAGAAGTAGCTAAATGAATGCAACCTTTAAGCACGGATAAGCTCTCATGAGCAAACTCCTTCAGGGCTGTTTCTGGGATTTCCTATACGTTAAGCTAGAGGATAAAGAGGTTCTAATCCAGTCCGAGACAATCCATTTTGGTGCGAGACCCTCTTTAGAAATTACACAAACAGCCCAGGGAAGTGGAACCCCCAACTCCACAGGTACCCGATTGCCCAGTATGGAGAGTACTCCTTGCAGCACAAACCCCTGCGGCAGCTCTCCGGTCCCGGAGCCGCCAGCATCGCCACATGCAACGGGCGAGACGGGCAGCAGGTACCAACTCTAAACGCACAAAACCCACGCAGCGTGGAGAAACGACCGCCGTGCCTGGGATGGGCGAGGGGACAAGGAGCGAGGGGCCAGGAGGAGCTGTGTGGGTTTGCTGCTCCCCCCCGCCGGGGAGTGGGGCTGGGTCCCCCGGCAGGGCTGTTCCCCGGGCAGCGCTGCCCCTCAGCGGCCACCGGCCACACGGCAGCCACGGGCCCGGGGACCCACGGGAGGAAACGAGCGGCTCAGAGAAACCCAGGAAAAACTGAAGTCTCCTCTCCTTAGCACGGCCATGGTTTATTCTAGGTTGCAGGAAGAGATAAAGCAAAGGCACAAGCCTTAGACCAGGCTGTAAGAACATGTCAAGGTGTAAATATAGAGACCTACAAGTGACGGAAAGGTAAAAGCTGGATAAGGAAAACATGCATTGATATCCAGCACCCACCAGGTGGGTTGATTAAAGTTTTTATGGAGATATATTAAACCCCATTACCAAAAACAATGAGCCCAACCAATTCCTCCCGTTTTGCATGTTCCTGTTAAATTGAGCATATTGCATTCCCTCCCCATCTTTAAGACACTGGAGGTACTCACTGCCCTTTTGCTTCCCGAAATGTGCCGGCAGGTCAATTCCCATGGAGGTTTGGGTCGTCTATATTAGAATCTGAGAACCAGAAACACATTGTAACTCCCACCCCACGCTTGCCTGAGTCAGTAGGACTAGCTCATATCTGTAATTCAGAAGTTCCTGAAACACATACACCAAACCAAAGCAAGTTTTTCCCCTCCCCAGAGCTTGACTTTAAAAGGCCAAATCAGCTGCTGTTTTGGGTGCAGTGGTTAGAGACCTACAGAGCAAAAAATATCTGCAGCTTCACGCAAGAAGTGCTCCTCAGCATCACTATCACCCTATGGCTGGTCAGAGGTGGAAAACACGCTAGCACAAGAAATTGCTTGTTGATCTCATCCTCATGTACCATAGGGCAACCAGAGCAAGAGAAACAGCTCTTATTTTGAACTTGTACAAAACTTAGTTCGGTGTGTTTTTTTTTTTTTTTAAATTATTTGGGATGTTTTGGAGGAAATATTTTTGTTTCAAAGCTGCTTCCTCTCAAACTCGAGAGATGCGAGGAATATATCAAAAGTTGCAGGCAGTAGGTCAGCACTGGAGTATCTGCATCACGCGTTCATTGCACCAGGATCCCTTCCCCTAAACTGAGAAGTTTCTCATAAAGATAAGGTCTCCGCCCTAAAATAACACTTTTCAGGAGGCAGTCCCCTACCCCGAGCAGACTGATGTCAGACACAGCACCTCTCCAGCTCAGCACACCGGGAAGTTTGGATACAGCTAGGATGGATTGGCTTCGTGACCTATCCAGAGGTGGTCACCCACCAACCTGAGTCAGCCTGCAGTGCAGGCAGAGGAAGCCACTGCTTGGTCGCTGTACGAAGGCGGGTTAAACATAGACTTCACACCAAAGACATTGTCTAAATCAGTATACCTGAGGTCATATTGCTCCTTCCCAGTGCAGAAAGTTAAGAGAAATTCAGTACATGCTACTGGAAACACATCTGTAGTCGTTACCCAGTTTTTAGGTCTGTTGGGCTGATTGCAGATAATAGCTATATGCCTTCCCAGCCAAGGTAAATAATTAAATACTGGCAGCCCAGTTCAAAGCACTCAGCAGCTGACTCTCTTGCCTCTCCCCTCCAATGCAGATTGCCTTACCCCATTCAGCAGAGATCTAAGAGGTGATCCGTTTAATCCTACCAAACACCTCACACAAATAGGGATGCTGCTTCCAATAGCTGGCACTCCAACTGATGGAATCTAGCAGGGCTAAACAACAGTGGGAGCAACTGTGGAACCGGTGGAAACAATAGAGACCTTAGGAGAGGAAAGGATTTAGATTTCAGTGATTTTTAAAGGATAACTCTGTAAGGTTACTCAAGGGGTTGCACCCAACAACATCAAGAAGGTTAAGGCGTAACAAAAGCAAGATATCTTATTTGCAGAGGTACCTGCTAACGATGCATTGTAAGACCAAGAGGAGGAACAATTACTGAAGTTAATTTTGAAACTTCCCTCTTACACCACCACATGATAAACAAATCCCTCCCCCCACTCCTCGCCCCCGACACAAATCCCTCCCCAGAGCTTTGGGTGGCAGGAACTGGAGAAAGCCTCCTCCAGGTCTGCCCTGTTTTTCTTGTGGTTCTCTCTCCCCCTACCGTCTCCCAGATTTTATTGTCTTACGGAAGGATCACACGAGGAGCTCGGCTACAGATGTCCTCTCCTCCATCAACAGTTTATGTAACACACCTACGACCACTTTTAATGAGGCTCTGCAATATGGCAATTTTGACGGTAATTTAGCAGCATTAAGACACTTCATTTGCAATTTAGAACCTTTTTAATCATACTCCCTACCTACAGCAGAAGTTAACATTCCAGGTCATTATAACACCAGTAAGGGATGGGAAAAGGTGAACTATCTCAGCAGAGCAGCTATGCTGGAAAATAGCTTTAGTCTAGGTACAAACACACCCGCAGAAACTGGGCAAGTACAGCTTGCTTTGCCACCAAAATTAAACCTAAAGGAGGGGAAAATCCCAAAGTAAGGAGCTCCTAACTTTAAACTGGCCATAGTAAACGAAATATAAATAATAAAAAAAAGTGTTGGGGAAACTAGCAAGGATAAAGAAAAATGAAAGCAAAGTAATACCTGGTCTCCTTGAAATCTCATAAGTTCAGGTGATTTATTGTTTCAATGCTTGCACGGTACAGAGTTACCTCTTACCCGCTGCTCCCCAGGAGAGCTCTGTGCAAGTAAGAGGACAGTGAGAGGACGGAGCTTTGCAGCCCCCGAACCGAGCCACACAGCACGAGAGCCACAGCGGCCAGCCTTGTAACCACAGTATTTACAGCTATAGTATTTACGGCAGATGATAGACTGAAAACAGCCTTCTGAACTGCTAACCTCCATCTTCCAAATTCACCAACGTGACAGTGAGTCATCTGCACCTCGTTTGCTACGCTAAAATAAGCTAATGGTAAAACCAAAGCCGGCCGCCCGTACCAGCAGCCTGATGAAACTTCCCATCAAGAAGGAGCACTGCAAGAGACGTTAAAAAGCCAAAACCACCCAGAAGCGGAGCGTGACGAAACAGTTTACACCTGAAGCTCCAGCACAGACATGCACTAGATTTCCTCCCGCACCACAAAAGCTGTTCAGATGCCTGTTCAAAATAATAAAAAAAATAATGAAATGGTAACAAGCAAATGAGTGTGCACCACAAAAACCCCCCAGTACTGAAAACTAATCAGGGAAATAGACATGCCCGCAGCTCACCGATTCCTCTTTCAGAGCCCCCAGATGACATTTCCATTCCCTCCCGTATCTAAAGCACCCATGAACCCAGCCTAATACCAGCTGGGCCTGGGTTTCTGTTCGGTGCAGAGGTGGCAAGAAGCCTCAGAACTGCAATTTGGGGATGGTTTTTCAAGCCCTGCCAAGGCTGTTTGGCCTTGCAGCTTCAGTAGGTAAAACGTGCCTCTCCTGGGCTGCAGGGAGCGGAGGGACACTGGGAAGGAGATGCAGTGAGACAAGTGATGTCCGAAACCATCGGGCACAGGCTGCGGCGCTCCGAAGTGTTTCTTACCCAACGCACACCTTGCAATGGAGGAAAACAGCAGCTTTGGCCCTTGCCAGGTGGATGCTGTCACATCCCCGCAGGTCACTGCACCACCACCAGGTGAATGAACGAAGGCATTTTGCCGGCAGGACCATACCAGCCTGGAGGCTTTGGAATAACAGAGGAATGCCAAACGCACCCCCTGCAAACCCACCGGCCCTGGCAAGGAGCATGGCAGAGGGGATACAGCAATCCGAAGCCATCGTGCAAAGCGGCTGCTTACCCCCAGAGCAGTCTAATCTTGACCAAAGCCGATCAGCTGCCTTAACCCCCGAGGGAGGACGAGCAGGACAGTAACAGAGGTGCTGCAGTATCCTGCCAAACAAGGGTTAATTCAGGACACATTTGTCTTCTAATTAGAACAGTTGTTTAATCTGTAATTTAATTTTCATTTAAGTCATATAATCCCTTTCAATTCACTTTTTTTTTTTTTAAAAATAGTCACAGAAAAATCTGGGGCTTGGAAATACTCTGGAATAAGAGGAAGACCACCTCGGATCTGCGGACGTTGAAGCTAAACTGAGTTAGCAATTCCAAGGGAAGCCTCTCCATCCTCACCAGCTCTGAAACAAAAGCTGGTAACCCAGCGAGACAGGGTCGCTTCTGCACAATCACGTGAGACCGGGCGAGAGGCAGGGAAAATGAGACCAAAACCAATGCCTTGAACCCTGAAATGTGTGCGAGGTCCCGGCGCCACACAGAAGGCAGCCCGTCGCAACAGAAGCGAGATGAGAAGAGCACGCTGCAACCCTCGGCGTTGTGAAATCCCAAGACAAGCAGTTCCCTTTCTGTTACGCTTACAAACGCTGATCAGAAAGACCAGTTCCCCTCTTCTCCCCCTGCTTTAGTGCCCAACAAGTTGAATTAAGTGCACTGTTCAACTACTTGCATGGCATGACTTGTCTACGAACCAAGATGTTGCAAGCCTGTTTTCTGTAAAAACCAAAAAAATTTAAAAAAAAAAGAAAAAAAAAGCACAAGCCACCTCATCTCCAGGGATCCCTCTGAGACCCTTCTCAGTTGCCCAGAGAAGCTGTGGCTGCCCCATCCATGGAGGTGTTCGAGGCCAGGTTGGACGGGGCTTGGAGCAACTGGGCTGGTGGGAGGTGTCCCTGCCCAGGGCAGGGGGGTGGAACTAGATGGTCTTTAAGGTCCCTTCCTTAACTCTAACCATTCTGTGATTCTGCCACGACCCAACCACAACATCAAAACAAACTAGAGTATTTCACATTGTATCGCTGGCATCAGTTTTTGAGGGGAGAATCCTGGCTGGTTCAGGAGAAAGAAAATCATCCTACCACCCTGGGCCACTGAGAAATGCAGCTCCTGTTGCAAGGTGAGGGTCCACTGGTCACCTTTACTGCACACAGACCATTTCCCTCCTCCTACACTCATACAGTAAGAAATAAATTAAAAGAACTGCAAGTAGGGAGTGCTTTGGTATGGCTGAGTGTAGGTAAGGATCGCAACTGGCGCTTTGGGGGTCACCTTATCAAAAGGATGGATTATTAAGTTAAGCTGTACATGCAGTTCCTCCAAAAGGATTAAGCTCAATACCCTCAGAGGGGTATGAACCACAGAAAAGTACAGAGTGTGTGATACCAAAAGATTAAATCAACAATTTTGGCAGCACAAGTGAAGTATTTAGAAACAGCGCTGGTTTTGGCCATTTCCCGGGCCTTAGAGCAGCTTACAGACCCTGTTCTCATTTTCCTGGGACGTCTATTGTAAAGACAAGGAGAGGAAGGAAAAAAAAAAAGTGATAACAAACACACCATCGTTAAGAGTCGAAGAATATGCGGATGCTACTGAAAACCATTTCCAAACAGCTTCCCCAGCACGTGGGGAAACATTTAGCTCCTACTGACCAGTTGGTAACCCCAGGGAAGAGGCTGTCCATGTCAGCAAGACCTCCTGCCCTTCTTATAATCAACCGCCAAGGAATGGAGACCTTTGAAACATTGTTCTCCAAAAGAGAAGCCCCAGTCATACACCCGCAAGTGGAAGCGGTGATCTAGCGAGGGGTGGCTGGAGTTAAACACGAGATCCGCAACATATTGAGATGGTTGCATGAGCCCACGTCCACCGCTCTCACTTCTACTGTCTCATTCATTTGTTCAAAGCTAGAAGTAGGGAAGTAACAACCAGCTGGACCAGGGTAAGAATAGTCTTTCAGCTGCCTGACAGGGAAAAGGAGAGCCCATAAATGAACCATTTTGCTTAGGCCAGCGGCTACTGGAAGCCAAGGTGGCTTGTGGACAGTCCTGGGAACATCACAACACACTCTCCTAACCAGTTACTCTCCCCCCCCACACCACTTAATTTCAGAGCTCAAGTGCTGAATAAGAACCAAAACTAAAGTGTCAGCCAACAAGTTTTGCAGGGGAGAAACACGAGCTGTACCACTTAAAAAATGGAGCAGTTTAACCAAACAAGGCATTTGCATTGATGTCGTGAAACAGGATATGAAGCACTTTGTAGCAAGAAACAGGAGATTCACTTTATTAGAAAAATACTTTTAAGGCTCAAATTCATCGAACCATTTGCAGCCACGGCTGATTTGTAAAAGACATTATTGGCTGACAGAGTTGGCTTTTGTCTGACCAACACCATGGGCAATTACTACCCAGAGGGACATTACCTGTTCTCAGCTAATGAGCGAATCCGGTGCCAAGCGTCAGGCACAAAGACCACATTAACTGCTGTGGAAAATGGCTCTTTGGAGTCCAGAAGGAAAACTATTCTGAGACATCCATAAGAGGCCAAGACATTTTGAAGGACTGAAGGTGACTGTCAAAAAGAAGCAGGTATTGTTCAATCAGAGTTATCTAGACTCAATCAGACTATCTCAAAACCATCCCGGGTTTGGACCAGATCAACTTCTCCCCACGAAATTAAGGAGAGTCACAATTCCTAATCGCCGTCTTAAGCAACAGGATTGAAGACCTAAGGCACCCCTGAAGCAAACAAAACCAGCACCTCCGGGCAGATGTTGTAACTTGCTTTATTTTAGCCTAGAATTTACTATGTCGCAAATCACATCCCCACCCATTTGGAGCTGGTAAGACCAGCCCCTTCCCCCTGCCCGACTTCTCGCTTCCACTTCTGACCCAGGATTTTATTGCAAAGGGAAACCAGCGTTATTGGCCTTAAAAGGAAAAGACCCATCTGTCACATTTCTGCGGAGGGGAGTCAACGAAGAGGAACTTTAGCGACTTCCTCAAAACTCCGGAAACACCAGAGGCCACCGCCGTCCCCCCTGTAAGGATTAAAGGGTTTTTCTTCCCGCTTCCGCCAGGGATACACATGGGCAACGACAGCAGACTGTGGAGGAGCACAGATGTCTCATTTTAAAGGGAGACAAAAGGGGAGGGAAATCAAAAAAAGACAGCATCAAACAGGCAGGGTTGGGCAACCTTCTGGGAGCTCAGCCCTGGGCTCCCGTCCGTGGCCCGGGAAGCCTCCACGGGGGCACTGCAGATGCACAATGCATCGTTGCACCAGGAGACCCCAATGCGCTCCTTTCCAAGCAACCCTACCTATGCATCTGCTGGAAAACAATGCTTAACAAGCTGAGAATTTAATTTAAATCAGGGCATTTCAGTTAGCGCATGTTTATGTTCGCTTAACAAACCCCTAAGTTTCTTCCATGAGGTATTATTCCCAATTCCTGAGCTCAAATGCAGAAATGCTCAATCAAAAAAAAAAAAAAAAAAAAGTAGTCAGAAGCTATTTCATTCAGGAACAGTAACTTTGCTTTTTTTTTTTTTTTTTTTTTTAAATGAAAATGTATTCTCTTACCTTCACACCAAGATGAAGGCCAAATTCTCTTACCTTTACACCAAGATGAAGGCCAAAAGGTCCTGCACTTAAAACCCCTTGCTGGTTGCCATCAGCACTTTACACCTTGCATTTCAGATGCACCAACAACAAAAGCTGACAGCTCAATTTCATTTTTCTTTGGCGTCGGTTTCACTTTCAGAATCACATAAAACAATGCAGCAGTATTGGGTGGAAACCACAAATCTGATTATGACTCCAGAAGTAAAAATGAACCCGAGTTTCAGTTTGTCGGGTCTTATTATGGGAGACAATGTCTGCACAACTCCATTTGGGGAGAAAAGACAGCGTGGGGCACATTAAGATCCCAAGACATCATCTATTGGAGCTTTCTGGGGGGAGGTCGCTATTACTGAGGAAACTACATAGTTGGAGCTTTATGTTAAAAAGGCGTTTTAGAGAAAGTCAAACAATCACCGCATTGTACTCACAACGTCTCCAAGTTTCTTCCCTACCGTGGTCCCCACACGCACGAGTCCGGTGCATCCTCCCTCCCCAGCACCAGCCTCTCAAACCAGAAGACGTTCAGCAAGAAGGGAGCCAGACAACACTAAAGGACCTGTGTCCTTCCCCTTTATACCGAAGGAAATATTGCTCTGTCCCACACTAGACCATAGGACAAGCTGCTTCACTCTGTGCAGCTCCTGAACGTCAACAATTGCTCTCCAGCCTAAGTGCCACCAGCACGGCACCCAAGAGCACTTCCAGTATTTATTTTTAATTTCACTTAGCCTTCTCCAGGTGTGTAAGCTTAACCTTTGGTAACACACACACTGCAACTGAGCACCTCTAGGAAACGCTTTGGTGTGGCGGGTTGGATTCTGCCCGGCAGCCAGAGCAAGCAGCTCTTGAGACCCTCAACCCTTTCCCCATTTTTTAATATATAAACATTACTGCTTGACTTTTCAGGAGCACAAAGAGGATATACTATAACGGAAAACCCACAAAAGCTTCACTTTTTGGTTTTGGCCACCAACCTGGAACCTCTCCCTTGGAAGAGCAGTTTTACAGAACAAGCCTGAAAAACACCCCATCTTATGGAAGAGTCTCGTTACAGGACAGGTGAACAGAAAAAAAAAGTTACCCTCCCCAAGACACAATAAAACACCAAAATTGAACAGAGATCAGATAGACATCGCGCAGCTTCAGGCCGCAAGGTTTCTTTGGGTGTATTGTTCGAACCATATTCCTCTTAAATCAGATCTTCACTGCCCACCCAGTGTTTGGCTGGTTGTGGGTCCCACTGCTAAACCTGCCGCTGATGTCCCCTTGTAAGGAAGCTGGGGGCTGTGTCAGCTACCCCAACCAGTCCCAAAGCCAACTGATTTTATGAAGATCCCTAGCACACTCAGGGAGGGCTGGGGGGGGGGGGAAAAAAGAAAAAAAAAAAAAAAGAAAAAAGTGCAGGTACAGTACCTCATTTTACTGTTTTCAGACGTAAAACCTCACAAAACTTTTTTGACACGAGGCTGCTAAAAATAGCTCCTCCTTAAAATGTCCTGTTATTTTTATACAGTCACAAGAATCACTGGATTGCTTCTAATTATCCCATCCTTCCTTACAATTTCTATTTGTGCTTAACAAGACACAACAGGCTGTGACACCAGTGCAATCATTGCACATCTTGAATTACAGGCAACTGGATAAGTTTAGTTTCTCCTCGTGAACAATTTTGGGAGAACGACAGTTTAAAAAAAAAAAGCCTGTTTTACTGTGGTCTTTGAAGTCTATGTTAAAAAGGGACAAGCTTTGAGCTAGGTGCCAGGTCAAAGCAGAAACAGATCTTACTCTGGCCATGCTTGAAAACAAAACTGGTCTCTAACCAGGATTCACAGCAGGATTAAAAACGTTCCACCTAAACATGATCAACAAGGAGATTCCTAAAAAGCCCCTAGAGCAGGACAAGGTCTATTGGACTTTACCATCTTTCCTGTAAGTACATCCTTACTGCTTCTGGCTTCCAGGGGACATTTACTTTCCCCCAGACAGTGGTAAGATGGAGGAATCTGCTCTAGGCACAACAGAAATATAAATAGTTGGCCATCTGCACCGCGCCTGACGTACCAGACTGGCAGCTGTATCTTCACGGGTAGAGCACGCTATCAGCGCGCGGTCCCCGCTCTCCCAGTATCTCCCATGGTGCGAGTCAGCAGCCAGCTATTACTGGAACCCATTACTGCACGTCCAAATATTTGCATGGAAAACTTGCTGGACGCTTACTCATAGGATGCCTGGCTCCTGCGTGATCTTCTTAATGCTCCCTCAACACCCCAAGGGGAAGAGCTTTTCCAGAATTAGCACCTCCAGCCCCACGTTTTTCTAGCAAGCTGCATCTACTTGAAGCTAGAATTCACACCATATTTCAAGTCTTATTATTTTACACGACTTTTTTTTTTTTTCTCCTCCTTTGAAAAACGTGATGCTTTACTCTGAAAAGTCATCTGTTGTGATTTGTATTGTCATGGCAACACAACTCCCTCCCCTGCCCCAAACCCCATCCCCGAGTCCCATTGTGTGCGTTACCAGACAGGCAGGCAGCAGGCTGCATACAGATGAACGGAGCCTCTCAAAGTGGTCTCAGGCCTCCTCTCCCCACAGCTGTACAGACACAGCTATAACAGGGGTTAGAGTTGCAACAGGAGAATGGACAGAGTCTTACTAAATCAAATTTCCCTACTCGGACAACGAAATCAGCTTTATTACTAGAAGGCATTGTTGCAGTATGTACAACTGTACTGGTTAAAACGAAGAGAGCAGGTTCATAACCAGTTGGAGCAATACAAGGAAAAAAAAATAATAAAATTTCGAGCAGGTGTAAGAGGGTTTTGCTAAGGCAGCTTGGACATACTGGTAAAGAAAAAGGAGAAGATCGCTCCACAAAGGAGCGCGCTCAAAGAACAGGGCTCTGGAGCCCTCTTATGGCAGCTTGCTCTCAGCTTCCTCGGAGCACGATCCCACGGATGCCTTGTGTAGACAAGGATGCGATGCCATTGAGGTAGGGTGGGGAAAGAACATCATCTGGCTGGGACTGAGCTTTGACAACACAAACGTTAAAAACCCACACTTCCAGCTACTTGACTGCTCCTGATGAGCATGCAAAGCCTGGACAACCCCCACGTTTAGAGAGGGTGACAGAAGACAGTGAGACCAACCTCCTCCAAAGCCAAGTGTTGCTTTAGCAATAGAAAAGCACGAGGGTTGCTAAGGAAATTACTAAATCTGCTGCTTCAGGACTAACAACTGCTCCATAGGGATGTCAGGCTGCCCAGTGCCACGCAGGGAGGCCAGACTGGTTTCATACCAATCCTTTCTTGCCTTCTCCAGGCCAGTAAGGTCCCACAGAGCCAGGGAGCTCAGTTATCGACAGGTCAAAATCTCTGCCCTGCAGACGCTCTGGGAGCACACAGCGAGGAGGCGGCTCGCTGCTAGCGGGGAAGAGCACAGCTGCTGGGCTCCGAAGGGGTTACAAAGACTGAACAGCAGGGAAATATTTATGGAGGAAAGATGCTGAGCTGTGCATGTTTCCCAGGCTGGAGATGGTTTTAATTTACCTCTTGCAAAGGCTGTGATTATTTGCTGCTGGTTTTTGTTGAAAGCAACTATTTCAAGGCTCACTTGCTCCCTCTGGTGTCACAGCTCTGCAGCTGATGCAGAATAAAACGCCCCAAACCCACACAAACTACAAGGAATCCTGCTTTTTTTCCCCTCTGGTAAAGAGGGGGCAATATTTATAAGCATTAGTGATTACGACGGCCTCACCGGGCACAAAGCATTCTTTGACTATAGCACACTAACAACATTACAAGTACCTCCTAGAGTTTAGAGCTACAGCTACAAAGAGTCTCCTCCTCTTTTTCCAGCTCTCCCCTTTGGAGACTGGTCTCTGCCCGGCTTTATCTGAACTGCAGCACCCACCGCGCTCCTCACCACGTTTTCCTCCGCAGCAGCCCGAGTGCACTGTTCTGGTCAGTGTTGACAGGCTGCTATTAAAATCTTAGTTTAGACCTTTTTATGAGCCCAGGGATTTTTAAACTAGGAAAGTATCCTCACCATTAGCCAGGCTGGAGTCTGGCACCCGATCATCGTGGGACTAGCTGTGCTCTGGGGGAGGAAGCTGAACCTCATTAGCCCTCTCCTGTCACTCCCCAAACTCCAGAAACCTGCACAGCCTCACAGACAAAAAGGAACCCATCTTCACCATGATCAAAACTGTTGCTTCCCAACCAATACCGCCTCCCCAGACATTTACCAGATGCCTCCTTGCTCTTCTGCTTCTTTCTTCCAGCCTCAAGCTGCTCCTCCTCTGCTTTGCCTTTATGTTTCTTCTCCTTTCTCTCATTACTGAGTTGCTGTATGATGCTGCTAGAGCATTGAGGGCAACTAAGATGCTGGTCCTTGTCCCTTTTTTTCCCTTTGGGAGCTGCAGCTGCTCCTCTCCCCATCCCCACCTGGGATATACTCCACACGGAGAATACCCAGCCCCTGCGTGCCCCCCTGCACCCTCACTAACGCCTTGTGTCCCCCCCTGCACCCTCACTAACACCACAGCAGCATCGGCGCTTCCCCCTGCCGGCAGCAGCTTCCCAGCCTGGCAGAATCCCTTCTCAGCCCACGTCAGCAAGGTTTCCAAGCTCTCCTCATAAACCATCTACCCCACTTCACATTCTCGGATTAATACGTACCTTGAAGGGAACCATAAATATTTGCCTGGATTTTCTGTTAATCTTGCTATGACATAGCTATTAGGATTACTGGAGTGCGGGTTGATAAGCAAGGGGGTGGAGAGCTGGAGTGTTTCAGGAGACGACAGTAACATCTCACTGTATTTTACTGATGCGGACGCCTTGGTGACCTGTGCTAATCCACTTGGAAAATTACTATGAGGGAATAAAGAGTCTTAAAACATGAAGCGGGAGGTGGAGTGCTGCAAAGAGGAGTTTATTTCCAGACCGGACTTTTCTAAGTATATGCATAAACATCTGTATTCAACACTAAGTGGAGAGTCACAAACAAAGGCGCAGAGAAGAACCCAGAGCAGGACCTTCCCACACATCCACGTGCATGGGTTCACTTGCAGGAGAAAACGAGGAACCCTAGTTTATAGCATAACCTTTCGCTGAGTATATATGGACAGAAATTACTACCTTCAGCCTGGAACAACAGCCATTTAACAAACCACCGTGCCGAAATGAAGGTTGTGTTGCAGAGTTCATAGAATGGTTTGGGTTGGAAGGGACCCTAAAGATCACCTAGTTCTATCCCCCCTGCCATGGGCAGGGACACCTCCCACTAGACCAGGTTGCTCAAAGCCCCGTCCAACCTGGCCTCCAGGGATGGGGCAGTCACAGCTTCTCTAGGCAAAATTCAGGCCACAAGTGAAGTTTTAGATGCAGCGATTACCTACAGCCCTTTTCATACAGATCCCTTACTCCTGAATATCAAGACAGCGCTAGTTTTCTCCAACAGCAAAATCAGCGTGACTCAGCGTGGTGTCACCAGAAGTCCATCTTGACCTGTGTTGTTTCCAGCATAGGAAGAGGGAGGGCAGGTAGGAAGCACCTTACAGACAGGGCAGGCAATGCTGCTCCGTGCGGGCCAGGAGCTTTTCTGCACCATCGGTGGTACTTCGTCTAACGGCGCTCTGTAAATTTTTCTTCTTTGAATCACACATGTTCCAAGGTTGTCTCTCCCCTGGTAGTGCTAATTAACACAGCACACGATCCCCGGGGGAGCATTACCTATTGAATGCAGGCTACGACTCCTCCTCGCAGTTCTTCGGCCCCTTGGCTGTTGGCCAGCCACGTCTGTTCACACCTCGGCTGGCTCGGCCTGGACAAGCCAGCTGAATCACAGCTTGAGATGGTGGGGCTACGGATTGTAGCAACAAAGTTAAAGCGACAGACTTCAACCCCGAACAAAGCCAAAAGTGACCACTACAGTAGGGAGTCCTACAAAAGCATCCACTCCCTATATCAAAGATTCCATTTACAACTAAATCTACAATCGCCCCCTTCCTCCTCCTCAGTCAAGATATCCAACTGGATCCAAAAGCTCCAAGCTGACTCAAACCACAGTCAGCTTTGCCTTTTAGACTTTTAATACTATCTTATCACTACCTTTTACATTTGTTACACGCATCTCTGAAGATGTACGTTTACAGACTCATCAAGCAATCTCACAACATTTCTCTTTACAGAGTTAGCTTTAGCATCTTACCACAAGGCAGGATTTCTAGACCGCAGAGAATACTTTAAACTTTTTCTAAGGGTCTTATAGCTTCCTGTCATTCTTGACTAAGAATCAGAAGAAAACACTTAGTGTCACTAACGCCATAATATAAAGAAAATAAGATCTTTCTCCAACTCTATGTGCCCCAGCACGCAAGTCCAAGGATTACAGCAGCTTTCCTGGTAATTGTATTGAGTGCTTTCACTTCTCCGTGGTGATGTGGGGTACTCAGAAGAACTATCCAGTCCAAATTTTAAGGACAGCATCTACCATCAAGCCCGTAGAAAGCAGCGAGAAGGCTCACCAACACTCTAGGCATAAACCAGAGGCACGCTGAACAGAAAGGGACCTGGGATAACACGTGCAAACAGATCACGGGAATTTTGCATCTTCCTGACCAGCAGTTGTACCGAGTCCACGTGGGAGACAAGTCAGAGGACCTCTGTCTGTTGTGGTACAGCTGTGGAGTTGCACAACTCATTACATACAAGAACAGTCCACCCCATGGGCTGAGTAAATCCCTTTCAGTTTTACATAGCCAAATCAGCCAGGCCAGCCTTTCCCCCACACCCTCCAACCCTCCAGCGCCTTTGGGCTCCTCGGGGCCGGGGCTGTTTATCCAGTCTCACAGGCAACGAAAAAATTAGAGAAAGGGCGTAGAGGGACGGCAGGGACGTTAGACACACTAACATCAACACTCGCTTCTGCAGATACTTTCTGGATACTGGAGATGACAGATAGCCATTTCTATAAAAAAAAAAAGGCTGAAGAGTAACCCTCGATTTCAAAATAACAATCATTGATCAGTGCCTTAGCCATGGCAACTTGCTACATATAAATGGGTGCAGGCGAAGGGTAACGTGTCTCTTACTCAGCAGCTACTTCATTCCCGTTTAACTTTCAGAGCTCACAGGAGGGAACAGAAAAGCTAACAGCTACAGCTAATGCACAGCAGCTTTTGCCTGATCGGGTCAGCTCATTCCTCACCCCGGCTCCGCTCGCAGCTGGACTTTAAGGCTGCCCCTTGCAGGGACAGAGATTCCAGCCAAGCGCAATTTGGGAAAGGACATACGCTTTTACACGCACAGCTATCGCTTGCCAGCCATCTTCCTATGGCACGAGTCTCCCACATTAGGACTGAGATAAATTAAAAAAAAGTAGTATAAAATCAGCTATCTACTTATGGAGGTGGAGCATACGGAAGGCCATTTCAAGCGTCACAGCAATACATAAGAGTTCAAATTTCAGGCGAGGAACCTGATCCATGTGTTTGGCAAGCACCTGGGGCTTGCACCTGGTCCTTAGGGGATCACCTGCATTATTCCATACGATCATCGCTTTTCCTCCTTTGCACACGTTGAGTTCACAGTGCTTGGATCAGGAAAAGGAAAGTAAATACAATTATATATAAGTCACTGCCTTTCGACAGGCCACTTTAAGCGCAACGCTTGTTTTTTTAGACCAGGGGTCAGCTTTGACTAGGTGAAGGGTGCTTTGCTTCTAGAGGACCAGCTCAAAACAGCTGTGTTAAGTCTCCTATGCAGAACATGGTTTAGTCTGGCAGATGGAGATGCTAAGTAAAACTCATTAATCTGTTATCACTTTCACCCACCCACAAAAATCCCAGTGGTCTGAAGTCATGGTTTTCTGACACAAATCTAGAAATCTATAGCTTGTACAACAGCTGCAACCAGAATGAAGTTCCAGGAGGAAAAAAATGCTTCATTTAATTACATGGGTAGGTCAGAATTATTCAAGACAGGGATCTCTTACAGTAAACCAAAGTGGCCTCTGAAAGTATCCGCGAGCTTGTTTGTGGTACAAAACTGGAGAAGTTACCTAATGACCCCCGCAAAGCGCCTGTTCTTCGCTCGGCGCACCTGAAATACACCACAAAGGGCTAAAGCCACAGGAAACCAACATACTCCAAAAAGAAGCTTTTCTTAAGAAATACCCCAGGTTTCACACGCAGACAGAACAGCTACAAAAACAACTCTCACTCACATAACCTCATCTCACTATCCTCTACCCTGAACACGGGAACGGCAAGGACCAAGGCTGAAAAACAACAACGACAAAGCCAAGAAGCTGGCAAGTCGTTATTCCGAGCTGGCTGGTGTTGTGCCTATCTCCATATCTAGAAAGGTTCAATGCTTTCATTCTGAGAGGCCAACAGAAACTAAATATAGTAGCAGGCTACCAGCAAACGCACTAACTGGCACGGCTTCCAGCTACCTGAAAGAGCCATCCCTCTCTTCGCAGGCCACTCCGATAGCTGCAATCCTTTCCCTTCTTTGGGGAGAACGTGCCATAAGGAGGCACTTTTGGGTTTTACTTACATGGATAATTGCATACACAAACGTTAGGATGGAGGTAATGCAGTAACACCACCGATACTCCTCTCTCGCCCCACTTGGGGGGGGATCAGCTGGCTCTTTCAGATTGCTTTTTTTTTTTATTAAGCCTGACATCCGCTAGCAAACAGGAGGTAGCATCCTCGTTTCACATGCCAGGAGCCAAGGCAAGGTCTCGTACAGCAACTGCTTCTTAGCAGAGCAGAGACACCATCCAAGAGCATCTGCTTTGTTTTAACCTCTGCCATTTAAGAAGGGCCCAGAAAGGCAGGGGGGGAAGAAAAACCAAACCAAAACCCCCTTCTAGCTGCAGACTGGCTTTGTTGGTGTGTATGAGGCTGGATCTTGTGGCGAGGCTTTTCAATACAGAAAAGGCCTTGGGGAAAGACGTTCACCTCTCAGCGTCTGAATGGCATCTCTGCCACTAACAGCCCACGGATATTGTGTTTTGAGCAGCAACCCTGAAGACAGACCCCAATTTCGACCCGGCTTTGAGATTTAGCTTAAAGGCATGCACGCTCCCAACACAAAAAATGAGGTCAAAGAAGCTTCTTTTGAAAAAATAAATAGAGCAATAAAACATTCTTTCAGATTAGCTTCACAGAGGATAAATCACTGAACAAATATCACCATCTTATCTTGTTGGCAAATGGTACGTTACAGTGTCCAGCTTTACGGGAAATATGTTGGTTGGTTTGGAGAGCAAACTGACTTTTCATTGTCTAGAAAAATGCTGCTCTTTATTTATTTAGTTAGGTTTTTTTTTTTTACAAGATTTGTTTGATTTTAAAAAAAACATATGATCTCTAAGCAGTGCCAATCCTGCCATTCCCAAACGGGAGGGACGCAGTAGCCAGGGGACCCTGCAAACAGCAGGGGGAAGGCAGTGAAGCCGGCAGGGCTTTCCCAATCCACGGAGGTAATGCTTTCCCCAAACCCTCCATTCTCACCCTCTATTTAGTCCCTTCTAAAGTTAATCACAACAAGAACCCAGCGAGGAACGCGTCCACCGAAGAGCTAACGAGTGGTTACAGAAACGTTGCTGGCCACGGGATCCAGCGGCAGCTATGCCTGTTCAGTATTTTGGCACTGATTTATGACAAGTGTACTTGCCTTTCCATTAGCTGCAGCTTTCTGGGTTGACCCCTCGGCTCGGAGAGGCAGACTCGCCATTAAACTCCCATCAGCTTTCTGTACCGCTGACCTCATCCCCAAAACTCGCAGTGATGTTTTACATCAGCCGGGGCCGACGCATTCCATTAATGCTCCCCTGACTTGGGGAAACATCTGCTCTGTTTACACTGGTAGCAGCATGGAGACCACTTAAAGCATCACCTCTGCTCCCCAAGCCCACGGCGGGAGGAGCGGCCGCACACCGGCCAGGCCCTGGACCTCATGGCCCCCAGCTTGACGAGCCAGACATCAGTTATTCAACAGGGCAGAGGTCGTTTAAGCCATCAAGGCACACGAGAGGTGTTATGTAGTTGCAGAGAAGGTGGGTTCCTTCAGGCCAAAAGTGCAAGCTTGAGAGAGGTATTTGTGCTGACTCCGGCTGAAGATGATGGGCAGGCTGACTGGAAATAAGGAAGGATTGAAGAATGCCAGAAAACAATTAAGTTTTTTTTAACCCCAGTGGTTTTATGGATTCATCTGTTCAGGCAGAGGTTCAATGGATACGGCTGATTAACGCAGGTTAGGGTTCAGATGTGGGGGGCACCCACAGGGATGCTGGGTACCAAACCCACCCTCGCACCCCTCGGCTCCTTGGCAGGGCAGAGATACCCGCACAGTGGCTCCTCCCCAGCAGCGGGAGGAGATGGGATACCTTCCCAAGAGCAAAGTACAGCTCCTCCAAAACAATCCCCCCAGACGCACCCCAGTTTCTTACTGGGAAAGCCTGACAGCTCTCGTCATGTAGGGGCTGCTGATTTATCAGTACCACGTGTGGGCTGGTTACAGCAAGCCTCCACCAGACCAAAGGGATGCTACTACATATTTTCCCAAGGATTTTTGACAGCTAAGACCTCCAAAAGGAGTCAAACCTGTGGCAAAACCTTGTAACACTTATTCCTCCCATTGTTCCAACGTTAGATGTGCATTAAATTAACCCCTGATGTCTTCTGTGGCTTCTGAAGCTTTCTTTCCTATTAACCATCTAGTCAAGGCTATAGCTGCTAACGTGCCCACGAGGACACATAAAAACATACAGTAGCCTTGGAATATTTGACAGCATCTGTCACAAATAGAGACAGAGCGCGCCACATACAATGGCATTCAGCAAGGGTTGTAAGTTTTTATTATAATGAAGTCAGGAACACGCTCGGCTGTTTCCATCACTGATCATTTTGCAGGTACGTGGATCTGCTGCATTTTAGATTTCTGCCCTTTTACAGAGCTTGGACTATGAGCTCGCACAACAGCAAACAGGAGAGGATCACAAAAAGACCTCGATTCTCACAGAGGTTTTAAAGCACTAAAACCACTACCCAAAACACCTTTTTTTTTTTTAACATTAAAACTGCATGCTAATGAAGGCTGGTTTGATTTGGGCTGTGGCACGCAATTCAGTCAACCCAACCCCACCGATGCTGAATGCGATGGCAGGTATTGGGGTGGGAAGAGAATAAAAACCGAATTTGCTCTCGGCCTTCTGTAATACATTAGGGATGAGTGACACAAACTGCACAAACGTTCCCTGTTTTTCACCTCGTTCCCAGTGTCCAAAGCGTCAGGAGCTCGCAGCTTTGCCAATTCCACGGCAAAGCGAAAAACACTGACTTAAAGCATTTCTATCTAATCCTCTTTCAACCAAAGATATGAAAAATCAGTAGAAGAGAAAATTCAAATTGTCCCTTTCCAGTTCCTTAATTCACATGTTAGGGGACAACCACAGCTGGGAATTTCAATCTCTGGAGCAATTAAAGAAAATTAAATTCAGGGAATGAGGCCTCATGCACTCAAAGCTTCATTAACCCTGTCGCCTTTTAATTAAATATGTGCACATGAAATTTTAGACAGAGAAAGCATTTGCCTTACTGACAACGCTCAGTTTTAATGGCAAATCAGTACTTGCCTTTAAAAAAAAAAGGGAAAAGAATACTGGGGTCATAAACTCTAGACCTCTCCAGCTCCACAATGGCTTTATTAAATACGTGGTAGAAATTACTGCCTATCATCGGCTCCCACTTAACGGGAATGTCTGCTCTCCCTCAAACACCCTAAGCTGCACTAGCAAAGCTCTGCTTTGGGCTCGCTTGAAGATTACAGGCAGCCCCACCAACACCACAGATAAAATATGAGCCAGGATTTAAGAGCTCTACGCTTACTATGATGAGTTAGAGAAACAAAGTTGGCTAGCTACAGCAGGATAGATTTTTCCAGCCCACGGAGAAGAGATCAGAATAGCCAGCCTCTCTTTTAAATGCTGTTCATCCTTACAAAAGGCTCAGGCAGGCGCCAAAGGCGGTGTGTGATTAGGGCAGTTTAAAGGATAATCTTTGAAAGGGGATATTGTCAAGCCTGCCCAGCCTAAATATCCAGCTTGCTTTGTGCGAGTTACCATCTGATTCGCGAGGGAGTCCTGCTGCTTGTGTGCTGGCCTCCCGGCTTTGTCAAGAACAGAAATGAAGCAGGCTACTGGTTTATCCGGATGCAGGGACCAAGCACAAATTGCTTTGATGCTTCCCCGTATTCATCCCCAAGCAGTGTCACCCCACCGATGCACACGCAGGCAGTCACACACGCTGGCACCAGCGACACAGAGGGGGAAGAAACACGCAATCCCTTCCCCTGCCTCCAAGAGACTAAGAAGTCCACCACCTTGAGCCAGCCACCTCGCCCAGAGATGTCCTCTCGTCCCCTCATCACTAGCAAGAAAATTGCTATGATCCTCCCAGCTTGTGACTGGGGAGACCGTGTAGTGATGCTGGGAGAGATTAGGCTTCAGTTTGTCTTTTTTTCTTTTAAAGCACCTTTTTGGGAGTCGGACTTCAGTCTTTTGCCAGCACGCGCTAATCAATTTTGTGTTTGTTTCATTGCTTACCTATGCATTTTAGCTCTTCTAACTATTTTAAAGAGAACGACGACAGCATGTGTTTAAAGAGATTACTTTCTGTGTCACTTACCATAAGAGTCGATATGCTTTACAGTAAATGACATTTCCCTTTTCACACTTGCCCCTCTCTCGAGAGGCAAGCTACCGCCACAGCACAACTGTTCACACAAGGCCTCCAAGGGACGCCGGACTCCTACGGGGATGCTCTGCCCAATTGAGTGAAGAGGCACAGCTCCATTAACCAGAAGCACGACAGACAGGCAATTCCTTATGCCTACAGCAGCCCGGTGTTCACAGGTCAATTGCTGCATCCCCCAAATAACGTTCTGGTTCTGATTTCATAGCAGCTGTATTCTCTCACACGGAGCATGGAGAGCTGTCTGCTGCTGTAGGATGCCCTTGGTACTACCAAGGACAATCTGAACACATCGAGTGTGACAGGCTCTACCCTGAATGCAAAAAATAAACGCAGCCACTTACGCTTCCTGAGCTTTTGACACCAACAAGGGAAGGGGCTTCATATTACAGCGCCAGCAATGAAGAGCACCTGAAATTTGTGATGCTTGAAGCGCTACCAGGCAGAATACACCATATCACTCCATTGCTCCGCTCCTGGAAATTACAGGTCCATTAACCTTTTTGTGTTAACGTGCGAGAGGGTCTTTCCATCTGCATGGGGGAAATAAGCACAGAGGACGCGCATGGTGAAGGTGCACGGGTACGTTACTGGGGGAAGGAGACCATTTCCAATGCAAACCTGCTTGCACAAAGAATTCTGCTCCCCAGTTCTGATACTATCATTTTATGATGACAACATTTCCTGACCCAGTTTCTATCTTGCTCCTTATTCCTCTGCTACAAGTAGTAATTAGTAGTGTCAGTGTTCTGGCTGAATTGCTACAGGCCCATTAATAATGCAAGAGTAGTAACAGAGAGAGAGCCGAAGAAAAGAGGCTTGAAGGTTAAAAGCAATAAGAGAATGCTTTTTGGGGGGCACTGGAAGGGGAGGGAGAAGGAAGAGAAGAAATGCTGGCCTACTGAGATTATAAACTATATACTTCAAAACATATTGTTCCTTTCAGGTGGAAGTGGTGGGTGAGTCAGTCATAGCTAATTAGAAGATAATATGCAAATAAGAATGACACACAGAGGTGATTTTTACTAAATTAGAAGAAAACTTCTGTTTCACCTTCCCTTTCCCCCCCTCTGAACTTGCTGCCTCACCACTTCATGTTCCCATTTCTCCGTTACTCATGTTTCAGAGGTCAGCGGTAACCTGGCCTCCAACACACGACACACACTGAAGATTCCTCTCTCCAGAGGAACTTCAGCAGAGACCAGCCCGTACCTGCCCACCTACAGCCAAACCTTTAATGCCAGGGATCGAGCTCTTCCTGGTGCATCTTAACCTGAGCCTCTGCTGAAGCTATTTATGACACGTGCTCTGGACCTAAAATAGTGCTAGATTTGAGTATCCCCCTGTGTTTCCAAGGCCAAGGAGTCTTCTCCAACACAGACAGAAACTCCCCCAACTCAATAAACCTGCTGGAGCTGCATCCTCAACTGCATCACCTGGAACACACCCACACACCCACACCCACACACCCCCCCCAGCCCTTTTCTTGCTAAGTCCAGCACAGAATAAAAGAAAAATAGGAGCCTAAAGGTTTGGTGTTCATTCCTCAGCCATTTCTGTTGCTGAATGAACACTTATATTGATGATAGAAGGACTAAATTGTCTCCCGCGTGCCAGGAAGGCAGCCTCAGCCTGTTTGGGGCTGACTCTGGTCCAACACCGAAAAGCAGACATCTTCTAAAGGGGCTGGCAGCTCCCTCGTTTTCTTGAGGATTTGCAAGACACATGAGCTGACTTTTTAAAGGTCATTTAGCAGAGCTGACCAGCCACACTATTTCTCCCGCTGCTTGGCATTTACAGCTTCCTACATGGTGCCAGGCCTCTTGTTAGTCATGTATGAAACAAAACAAAGCACGTGCTCTTTCCATTAGCTGCAATCACACAAGTCCCTCCCCTTCGCAATATATATTCCAATGTATCAGCTCATCAATGTTATTATTTAACTGCAGCATAGCTCCCTCTGTCACTTAAGACAACTATTTCCAAGTCCTCCAGCACAAAGGGCTCAGATGACCACCCAGAAGGGATAAAAAGCCCGCAGGCTCATTGAGATGAGCTCACGAAAGAGTGGCAAAGGAGGAAAAAGAAGTGGGAAAGACCAGCTTCAGAACTGCATTGCTTTGTCGAAGAGACCTTTCAAGTATCACTTCCTCTGCAGAGAGGAAGTGAGAGGAGCTGGAGGTTCTCCGATACAAACAGCTTCCCCTCCGCGACAATGATATAAAAGGATGAGTGTTTTTAAAAAGGAAAAAAAAAAAGAGAAAAAAGGAAAGCAGGCCAGCCCCGAGCACACTGTGACCAAATTAGGAAAGAAACTCTACTGACAGCCTCCAAAATGGACATCGTCTGCAGCCGCCTTGTGTTAGCTCAGGAAGTCTGATGACTGTGTCATCTGCTGAAATCTGTTTATGTGCAAACAGAAAGGAGAAGCAAAACACCTCCTTGCGCTCCACATGCCAGGTTAGGCCACCTCAGTGCTCTGGCCCAAAGCAGACAGTCATCAGCTGCTATTCAAAACCTCCACTGCTGACTCACGCCCCTCCACAGATAACTCTGCCCTGGAAACGCGAAGGTACAGCCCGATGAGGTGTATGCAGAGAGTCAGGGTTTTTAAAGTGCATTTTTTAACTGGTTAGCCATGGCAGATGAAGCTGAGGTTAGAGATCAGTGATTACTACGACAGGAATGTGAGGGGGAGGAAAAAGAGAAGGAAGATGTAGCTTCTTGACTAAGGTCAGAGCAATGTTTTTAATTCGGCTTGGGAACAGCCTTTTTCCATCCTCTCCAACCTCCATTTCCAGTGCAGCAGCAAAATGATAACCCTGCTCTGATGCTCTGCAAATACAAGTAGCACCAGGCAGAGTTTTATCCTTAAACTCGCCCCTGCTGCCGTGGCGGGTACCTGTACTGAGCTCCTGCAGCAGCCCCAGGGCAGCTCGGTGGCATCGCTACCTGTTGTGAGGACAGACAAGTGACACAGACTAGGTTATTTCACCATTTAAAAAAAATCAAACAAATCAAGCAGTCCGAGCACCCCAGTCGGTGCAGAGGTTTAGGGTTTCTCCCTGATGTTAGGGTGATCACATTACAGTACTCCCTCTCGTTCCCCACGTGAAATGGGAGAAAACCACTCCTCCCTTTCTCTTTCAAAGGAATGTAGCAGCAAAAGGCAAACCTTACAGCTCATCTCACCTGCAGTGGGGTCTCACCCCTGCTCAACCCTCAGCACAACTACAGCCTTTGGCGTCCTCCCAGCCCCGGCAGTTTGGCTACGGGACCACTCTGGTGACTGCCACGTTCAAGGCAACCGAGGACCTTCAATACCCCGGCATCACCCGCCCAGGCCGCTCTTATCCAACTCCCCACAGAGTCCATCAGCTTATCTCCAAAGACACTGTCATCGTACCTCTGCACTGACCACCACAGGTTTGCAGCCGCTCTCAGCGGCTCCTCTGCCTAAATGTTTGTCCGCAGGGAGAGACGGTGAGACAAGACTGCTGAGGCTGAAGTTTCCATCCCCACATGGAGTTGTGTTCAGCTTATTACCTCCGGACCTTTCCTCGGCAAAGGACAAAGCTACAAAGGGAAGATAGTGCTGCTACCTCTTATGGACCTGACAAAGAGGTATTCACTGGTCAGTAAACAGTGAGAGAATTGCCTTTTCACTGAATGGATATTGCTATATAAGGCAGAAAGCAAGCACAGGAGTAAGCTTTGTTGCTTGAAATTGCACTGACTTACATGATCTATTTTTAAAGGGACTAGTTTGAGTTCTTGCTTTCAGCAGCTTTTTTTTTACCCTCTAAGAGACACATACCCCATTTAAACTGACCTCTTTCCTCAGGTCCATTTCCAGGCTGGGCTTCACCCTCTCCTCCTCTGTCAGACTCATTTATCAAGTGAAGCTTTTCCACATACCACTGCATAAATAGACTTGACCTTGTAAAAGCAACAGCACCTGAGCTCCCACAGATGGGAGTCTCTCCACCCCACCCCAGCAATTAACCCAGCCCAATCCTACCCTCTATCCAGGTGAGGTGTTCTCAGAGCTCCTACAGCCCCTTCCTATGCATCCTGAGGAAGGGTGGCAGGTATATGGAGAAGGCAAGGAGTGATTCTGGGGTGATGACTGGGTCTCCTCTTTGGAAAGGGGCATTTAGGAGCAACCTACTTCTGGCATCACTCAATTCTTGTAACTGCTCCTGGCCCAGACCAAACATACACCAAAAAACCAAGCTACGGGAGTTCCCCCAGGGGGGACAACTCACTCCTGGTCCCTGGCTTTCCCTGGTGCTCCCTCTCAGCCAGGGAACAAGCTGTGGGTATCACCATCCAGCTTCCCGGGAAGCAAGGAGAGCCCCTGGCATGTGGCTTTCCCTTGTTCTCCTTGCAGCCCCCTCCCCCCCAAAGGTAAGTAGCTTGCCCAACATAAAGATGGAGATGAGAAGATGTCCGGACTCTCAGCACTCCCCATGCAACTTTGACCCTACACGCCCTGATGGGACAGGCCACGTGGTTCAGCACACTCTTCCTACACAGGACTGTACTTTTAAGGCTTTGCTGTACCAGGAGCACTCTCCTGTTATCTATCTTCCTTTAGGACTTGGCAATAAAATCTCAGGGGTTTTATCTGCCGCTTACAATCACCTTAACCCCACCTTCGGCCTTGGTCCCTCCCTCCTGCCCATCCCTTTGAGGAGAGATACGGAAATCACCGGCGCTCCTGCTGCAATACTACTGGCGATAGCATCGCCGCTCGCCCTGCCTGCGGCACACAGCACCGCCGCTGCAAACCAGTTTCAATGTCCTTTTATGGAAGAAAAATGAAAATCGCCTGCCCAGCCGCGGAGTGCCTCAGAGCTGAGCCGAGCTGACAGACGGAAACTTGCCATTTGTTGTGGTTTTGGCAGTAAGAGAGCAAAGCGCGTTCCCATGCGCACCGCTCTTAAAAAGGGTGCAGCGAAGGCACTGAGCTGGAGGAGAAAGCCAAGAGCTCCGGAGCAGGAGGTTTCAGGGATGCAACGCTGAGGAGGAAGATGGCAGAGTCATTAAAAGATGGTTTAGACTGTTCTGCTGGCCTGGACAAGCGGGAGACAGACCTTCGGACAAAAGCATGCACAGGCACAAGTGCTCCATCCCCAGCCCCCCTGTAAGACAAGTAGCAAGGTCCCCCATACCACATTTCCTTTTCTTTCTCATCCCAACAAATTCTGCTAAGCTGCATTCACACAGACAAAGGATGGGAATTTAAACCCAGGAGTTGGGCCTTGAGGTCACTGTCACCAGAAAGAAGTTACAGGGGTCTGCCATAGGCAAGTGCCACCTTTAGCTCTGCTCTCCACTAAAGCACTGGGGGTAAGCTCTAAGCAACAATCAAATCCAAATAATACGCCCAAGGAAAAGCACACAGAGGACAGCAGTAAGAATGGCTGAACAGAGAATGAGACGGGGCCATGGGACCTTCCAAATGTTTGCGCTGCTGTCAGGAAGCTGAATGAGACAGCAGCCTTCAACAGCTGGGAAAACATGTTGCAAAACAAGGAGAATTAAGTAATTCTCCATATGCACATCCTACTCTAAGGCATTTTGGACAAGCTCAATTTCTCCAACCAGAACAATATTTTTTTTTCCATGTTGCACACGCACTCTGCCAGTGACAAATCTTGATATAGTTTAAGCCTAAAACCGCAGCGCATCTGGAGTCGGGCAGGGCAGCTCCGGGCAGCAACGGGCCAGCCTCTAGCACAGAAGTCCTGGGCCCTGTGGTATGTGCTGGATGACATCCTTGGAAGGCTGTGTCATCCTGAACACATCCCCTGCTGACGGGTGCTCGAATACACAAACATTTCCCCTTGCATCCTATAAAGCATTTGTAACCTAACTCTAAAATCGCAAGCGGCTGCCTGCCCTATTACCGCAGCGGGTAGGGAGATCACAGGCACCGCAGTTATGCCCCTTCGCTCCTTCTGTAATTTGAAATCTTGTTGATCATGCACCAATTTATTCCAGCAAGGCCACTCACGTCAAAGTTGCTGCAAACCATACAATGCGACTTAACGCTTATTACCATAGGTTGTGGACATAGTGTTAGCGCCCTGCTAAGAGAAGCCGTGTTCAGACACAGCTCACCAGGCAGATCCCTGTACAAGCTTAAACCTGTCTCGCTTCCAACAGAAAACGAAGGTTAAAAGCAGCTGGGTGCATCTGTCCCTAGCCAGCACCTTGAAATCAATCCTGAGACATTCTAGCAGCTTAAAAAGAAGTCCCCTAAAACACCATGTCTCAGTCCTGCAGATTAAAAAGTACACACAAGGATTGCTGTGGCCAGAGGGACTAACCTGAAGATGAAAAGGCAAAAAAGAGTGGAGATTTTCTCCATCTGACACAGGCACATCAACGCTCATTTATTCCAGCGTCAGAGTTCAGACGCCCAGCAGGCAAACCCCCTCCCCTAAACACAGCCTCATTAACAGGGAGCACTAAGGAGCCTAAACGAGAGGGGCACCTGCCTGGTCCGAGGGCAACGCGACAGCACCACGCGACCGTACGCCATCACCGCATTCAGCCAGACAACACCACGGTACACTCAAGTAACAAAAATTTTAAGCTATGCAAAGGAGTTTTAAGCAAAAGTCTTGGAAATGCAAGTCCCTGCAATGTGGCCTGGCGATGAAATGCGTGTTGAGGGTTTTAGCTCTCCGGCACCAGAGGGACAGCGCTGCTCCGTACATGCGTTATTTCCATGGCAACAGCAGCTTTCACCTCCCCATCTCTTGCTGGCTGAAAGCCCTGCAGTGCTTTGTGCTGAGACTGCAAAGAGGGGAGACCATCTCCCCCACCCGGCGCCGTGCGGCCGGGGAGAGCAGCGAGCAGCCCGGGAACAAAAAGCCTTGTCTTCACCAACAATAGGAGGTCCTGGGAGGAGGGAGGCAGAGCAGAAAGGATGGACTTCCTTTGCTGGTGGGAAACACGACTTCCCCCAGTGTGCAAAAATGCACACTCACTTCCTAGTGCTGCACAAGCCAACAAGCAACATGTGCCTTTCCAAGTTTTACCAAAATCGCCAGCTTTGCTTTGCTTTGCTGTGTCAGGGGCACAGGGAGGAGAAACGGTCATCATTAGAAATGAGGAATTTGAGCGCCGCTTCCACGCCGGGATCCCTGTACAGAAGATGATGGAGGTTGACCGAGCAGGCTGGAAAACCCTCCCGTCACCAGGAAGCCTGGCTCCATGCACGGTCAGCAACCTGTTATAGAGCAAAACCTCAAAAACAGGTCTGAGAAAAAGCCACCTCTCCCCCAGCACCAGCTCAGGCTGCGCACACACAGAACGCGGCCGTTGGGAGGTTTGGGCAACATTTCTCCTTGGCTAATTAAACTTCCCCTCCACCCTGCAGTTCGTGATATTAAGATTCAAGCCCTGGCCACCTAACTAGAAGCCAAACTTGACGCCACACAGCTGGAGCCACAGCGGCCCTGGCAGATGGTGCGGGCTCATCTGCATGCTCTCCATGCAGCCCTTCAGCCACAGAATGCTCTGCCCGTTGCTGAGGTTACAATTAGCCACATTTTTGTCCCTGCAAGGTGCAAATGAGTGGAACTACAGGTGAGATGCATAAGCAGTGACCTGGGTATGCCTACAGCTCTTCTTGTTATTGAGCCCAACATACATATATACAGCCAAAATGAAGGCTTCCAGCTGGTTCCCATCACTCACTTTACAATACATCCATAGCCGGACCAAATACGAATCAATCTCTCTGCAAGTTTTAAAGGAAAGCCTGAGAGTATCAACGTGAACTCTCAAAGCAAGACAAAGGATCCAGGTGATGGTGCACAGAAACACAACAGGACCACCATCTGGTCCTCCTCTCCCTGCCCTTGAAGAGCCTTGAGGTTTCAGGAGAGCCACATTTTGACCTTTCCCTTTCCACACTTCCCTTCACTTTAGGTTCAGCTGTGCAAGCGCCGTCCTTCCAACCAGAGAGGGACTGCTTCCAGGATCAGTCATCACCACGGCTGAGGCTGCCAGAGGCACTGCTAACAAAGCCAATGCATCCTCTCCAACCTCTGTAGAGTTCCCTAGATTAGCCCTTTCCTCCCTAAGGGCAACAGTTTCCTGCAAGCAAGAGCATTAACTGAAATTCTTCACTCTGGAGAGAGACAAGATAGCAGGAATATGAAGAACCACTGCAGCTGACGTTGTGAGACCACACCACATCCTGCTATCCGAATTCCTCACCCCCGACTTCAAATCCTGAAGTCGTTCAAGACTTCTTAGAAGAGCACAAAGCTACTCAGCAGATTTTCAGCTAATGAATCAACACAAGCTGTCCAGGAAACCAGAAATCCAGCCCACTGGAATGCTGCAACCCTGGGGGGGGGGCCACGGGGGGAAGACGACGACAGACACAGGCAGCAGGCTAGGAAGGAAATGAAACAGCAAACCAGAAGGAACGGAACATTTCAGCACTGACCCCTCTTACCACAGTTACTGTGCTGTATTACTCATTTAAGGGGAAAAAAGCGGTTTCAATTCATTTTGCACAGTGAAGCGTTCATGTTTTTCAAGCCTGAATTTTGTGCTATGGTGCTGACATATGTACATTTTGAAAACAACTCGGTTTTTGCAAAAAAAAAAAGTTTTATTTAAACGTGAATCAACATTGCCACCTAGCGACTAGCAACCCTCCCTGCTCGTGACACTTGGATCATCCATCAGAATCACATTTCTTTCTCAAATGCTAGAGGTGGATGTTAGTAAAACACACATGGAGATTAGAGATCTAAAAATGGAACTGTGCATCTTTCATAAGCAGCCTTCCCCTGCCAGTAAGTTCAATTTTAACTACAGAATGCAAAGTTCACTGCTGGCGACTTCGATTTTTTCCAAACCACAAGAATTTTGCTTCCTATTACTTTCTCAATACAGGCAAATAGTAGTATCGCATCAATGCGAGAATCCAACGCTATGGCAGCTATGAGCATAAGGTTAATGCACTGGAGAGGAATTTCAGTGATTAGCAGAAATCTCTGCCGGGGGACAGGCAGTTCCCTGAATATTGCGCGAGAATTCATTGTTGTGGCTAAGGTTACACAAGACGCCTTGTAGCTTCAGTGCGAAACACTGAGACCGCACTGGCCTTGGCTCACCGGCACCAGCTGCAAGCGGGGTTCTGCATACATTCAGGAGACTGGGAAACACATTTCTAAGCTTCTATTTTTCCCCAGAACAGATGGTGCAGAAACAGCAGCAGCGAGTTTTCCCCACTCCGTCCCCACATTGGGCCGGACGATTCTCCCGTTATGGCTATTAGTGAACTTTGAGAGAAGCACAAAGATCTTCTGCCCTTTGAATGGACACATTTTAGGGAGTTCTTCAAACAAGTTTTTTTGTCACTTCCAACTGAATCTATATTCAGGCGACAGCATTAAAAAAATAATGCAGATGCTAATTCTCTCAAGGATAGCATGTAAGGTTGTTTCCAGAGGTTTCATTAGATAAAGGATTACAATTTGGTTCTATGCCTTTTGAACACCTAGCTCCCTGCTCACCTAAAACATTTCTGTACGTGCAAGACAGCAACCTAAGGCATCTAAGGCTTTTTTAGCCAACATCTTCCAAGCAAAGAAGAGAATACTGTTGTCTTTATCAATAGTGCCCTGAAATCTGTCTGTCCGGCCACACAATTTTATAGAATATCAGCAGGATCCAGCAAACACTTTGACTGCTGCCCCATGCAGCCACATCATTCATTCACCTGCCACTAGGAAGGGTGAGTTGTCCTCCCAGCTCTCCTGCCCAACACTCCACAAGAGACCAAATGGCAAGCATCCCCCAATTACCTTTCTGCAGCGGGGATTAGGGCAGCTGAACCGCTTCACGTCGTTGTCCAGTAGAGCTGGGAAGTTACAGAATGGACACCTGCAGCCCCAAAATAAGATGCCATTAATGCAGAGTGCAAAACATATCTTTGCTGAAAACAGATTTAGTCAAATAGCTACGTAGTAGTTAATAAGGCTGCCAACCAAACGTCGGCCGCCAGGATGTGCTGACTGCTGCCTTTTTGCTCATATTTCTTCGATCACTTCCCTGTTTGCAATCAAAATATTATATGCTCAGCACTACTTTTGACCATGTAATTTAAAGGATCTGCACAGAGCTGGCAAGCAAGTCTTGGGGGAGGCAAGTCTATTGAATTTTAATCTGCTCCTAGTCAAAGGCAGACCAACCTGAATAAAAGCAGACCCGGGAAGGCAAAAGCCTGAATTTATAATACAGCTCTTTGAATACTACCTATCTCATAGTCAGCACACATTTAGGGTTTCAGGGAACAGTTTCCTACAACAGTAAGTGTAGTCCGCACCCTCTGCTGGACACTTACCTGACAAGCTCATCGGCACAGGCAGCAGCCACCTCCTCCTCAGCTTTCCGCTCATAGTATTTACAGAGGATGTTCTCTGGAAGCACTTTCTCTAGCTCGCTGGTGGGGAATGAACATGTGCAACTGCCTTCCATGCAGCTGAGCTCTGACTAGGGTTAGAAGGAGAGAGCTCAGGTTCAGTACCATACTAGCAAAAATCAAGACTCGGTACCCAGAAAAATTCCAAATAAACCAGTGCAGAGCCTTGCTTAGAGAGAATAGAGCTTAAGTCAGCAGATGACTCCAAGAGAATAGGTTTGCTATGGAAAGAACAAGGCTGTTAATCAAACCGATCAGGCCTCAGACAAACACTGGACATGATGATGCTGTTGATAGCTGGGATCACACTTCACTCACTGCAAGTCCACTGCAGCCACGTAACGGCCCATTATTATTGTATGGTCTCTGCTGAGAACTAGCACTCTGCTCAAGAACAGCATGTTGCATTCTTGTCAATAGTAATATAAAATACAGTTTGTATGTTTACATGAAATATAGATCCCAGACTACAAAAGCATCCCACAGGCAAAGGAGCAGGCGCACCTCAGAGCAGGTTAATGACTTGTTTATAGCTCAGCTAAGTACCAGGGTAATCGCTAGCTAAACTGGAGACTAAGAAGGTTAGTAGTATCACAGAGGAAGCAACCCACAAATTAAGTTGGGATCACAGTGATATTATGAAGGACGAACACTCTTAGCTAGGAGGAGACTGGCCAAGTCAGAGCAAAGAGTGTGTTCTCTGTACAGACACCATTGGTTTATTAAGTGGAAAATAAAAGCCAGGGGAGCATAAGTTATTGTTGTTACTATGAATGCTGGAGAAAGTTTTCCTAATAATCCAAGTTGCTAAGCATAGAGCACAGAAGATGGACATTAGCAAAACTGAAATCCTATTCAGCAAAGACCCCATTGTGAAGTTGCTGGCTTCACCTGACGGTGAGACCGCCTTGTTGGATTTGGATTTCAGGACACAATTCCATTCAAGTATTTCCTGGGAAATGCAGTTACATCTGATTTAAGCAACAACACTATGCAAGCAGAACTGTGATCTCTCAATAGCAGCTTACCCATTTTCCCCTCGGGAAATTCCTCAGTCGGGAAAGTTCCCCAGTTAGGAAATTCTTACCTTCCCAGAGCCAAAGACTGCCTCCTCAGCGTATTTGATTAGGCACTCCTTGCAGAACAAGTGACCATCTGCACACTGAGTTAGCTCTTCAAACGCAAACTCCCCATAACAGCAGCAGCACTCTATCATCTGACCATCCTGCAGCCATAAACAGGGGTGTTAGCATCATCATCATCAAAACATCAACAGCTATAGCAACAGACAGACACAATTGCACGCCATAAACAATGCCAGCATGAATTCTAAAGACGAGCAACAGATATACACCACCATTCCATTAAGTATCCTATTTGGTGGTCAAAACTCACTAAGTACAACCAGCAACTCACTTTTAAGTAACTTGATATCTACATGTCCTGCTTGACAGGTTCCAAAAGGCTAGGGAGCATACGGTGTTTTAATAATTCTTAGCTCACAGGCAGAGAAGCATCTTGGGTTTGGGAAGCTGCACTCACAGGGAAGCTGCAAAGAGTGCACCCCATTCATATGGGAAAACCAGGCTTCAGATCTGTTGCCCTCTAAAGGAACATTTACCCATCTGCCTGGAGAGACCCCACCTCTGCCTCTTCACTGCAGGGGTGGAGAAGCTTGCCACTGTCGAAGGGTAAGTATGCCCACTTCTTCAAAGGTCCCACATCTTCTCCAAAGTTTGAAGAGAAAGAGGCATTGAGAACGAAAAGGTAATCCACAGCTGCTGAGCTGATCTCTGACTTTTCTGTTTTTGTTTAAAGGGAAAGACCTGATCTTCAGGTTTTTAAAGAATCCTTTCTGCAAATGAGGACGGCCTTTCTGCTGGCAGAGCTCCAACAATAGCAAATCTGTTTTAAACAGCCATAATGGTGGTAGCAAGAGCAAACTTAGTACTATTCTATTGCAATGTTTGTTCTGGACAGTAAAGATACAAGCAGCAGTTGCCTGAATTACTACAGATCATTACGTACATCAATACTGTCTTGCTGGACTCAGCTCTCATCTACCTTTTCTAAAAGCCAGCCAACACAGGCTATGCAGGTTGTGCCAGCTCAGCAAAAGCAGCACAGCGCTAATACAGCTTCAGAAAAGCTCCATTCCAGAAGCCAAAAGAGCCTGTGAAGTAGCTAAGCACAAAACAGTGTCTACGTGTAAGCTGAACTCAAGGAACCACATTATAGATACTGACCTTCTGATACTGCTCCTCATTCATCTGCAGAGCAAGAAGGAAGTCTGCATGCTGCAAGAGAGACATGGGCATCTGTATTTACAGAACAGATAAAGCAAGTTTTCCAGCCTCTATGCTTTTTTACATTATCTCAAGACTTACAAACCACCCTAGAAGGCACACTGTCTGCTTGCAACATCACTCAGCCCATCCTTCCAATCCATTAAGCTATTTATGATTCAGCTAAAACAGATGGGAGAAGCAAAGGCAGCAAGAACAAAGAACCGATTTTATATTACAGAGGGCTGCTGGTTCAGGTTTCCTTGGGCAGAGATGATCTCACCCAATGGGCCCCTCCAGAGAAAGCCCCAAGGAACATTAGCTTTGTGTTTAAAAGGAGACACTATCCATCTGCCTACGATACAAGGACCTTTAAGAACCTACTTTAGAAAGGACTGTAGGTGCAAAGCTGTGAATTCAGTCTTCCCTCAGACTACAAGGGGAAAACAACACACCAGCGGGTGTTGCAAGGTTCTGCTTTGAAACACATGGTCCTCAGCACAGGACAAGATGTTCTGGAGACACAGGACTGACAACTCGTGGAAGGCAGACAGAGTGGACAGACTGCCTTGGGCCGGGTCATTATTAGCCACCAACACTGAGCTGCAGTTACAAGCCCTAAAGCAGCAGAGAACGCTGCTAACAATTAGAGGAAAGAATTCATTAGCAGACCTTTTAACTACTTTGGAGCAAAAAGAGGTCCAGAACGGTGTTGTATCATAGACTATACATCGCCATTAGCAGATATATGGAAGGTTTTCAGCAGCCAAAAGTAGCAGCTATATATGTAAGTAAATACAAAACTCTGTGCTTTGCTTTTTCCTCCAAAAGCAAGTTACTTGGGAAGGGTCATACGTTAACGGGCAGTAAAGGGGCAAAGGTAGTCAGCTATTCAACATTTTGTTCAGTCTCCGAATTTCTTTAAAAGGCAGACTTCCATGTTTAGGCCCAAGATCTCTACAATAGTTGAAGTCATTTGCACTGTAAGATCAAAGCAACTCCTACCACTCACCTCTGCCATCTCTTTAACTTTCTGCTCATAGAATTCCTGCTCCAGTAGCACCGGTGGGAGAAGCGAACGCTTGTCATAGGTCCTCCAGTGCCGTCTCTTATTCTCCAGGAAGAACATGCGCTTCTCAATTTTCACATCCCCTAAAGCAGAGTTAAAGACACAATGAAAAGGGACGGAGCAGCCAGAACAAAGCTTAAATCCTTCTTCCTGCACACACCGCCATAACGTCAGCATCTCAAACAGCACTGTACCAAGCAGAGGTACTAATGAACATCTCCAAAATAGACACCAGACAGTGACAGAAATGGCTGTTTCGGGACGACATCCCTTTCCAAGAACAGTGCTTTCTGCTGCAAGCCAGTTCTGCGTACAGTAACAATGCAGAGAGCACAATACATACAGCTTGGTATTTACCTTGCTCAAATTTGAAGTCTATATATGAATACTGATTCATTTCTTTCCTCCTTTTTCGTTTCCCACTGGTTTCATGAGACAGCTCCTGCCATTTTTTGATAGCATCTGAAAAGGCCTAGAAAACAACATACAGACTTAAATCCTGTCTGTTCCTGGCAGAAAGCAGAAGCACATACTTCAAATTGAAGCACAGTACAAACACGTGCATAAGACTGATCCAAAGCTGGAAAGCCAAACACCCCATAATAGAGGTCCTCTTCCCTTTGCTCACCTTGCTGCTTTATGTACTCATAAAGCAATCGTTCCATAGAAACAAAAATAGCTGAACACACTTCACACCACCTCAGCTATTCATGCTAATACAGCTGGCATCCACCCTGATGCAACAGAGATGGTTTGGCTTTTTGTTGTTGGGTTTTCATTAAAAAAAAAAGATTATAAAGAAGCTCAAATACTCAGGGCTCTATCAAGCAAGTGAAGAGACAAGAAGTTTTTGTTTTAGTTAAGTCCTGGAATAGCAGAGAAAGAAGCTCAAGCAAGACGAGCGTATCAAAGGAGTAGATACAAATCAAAAGCCTGAAGCCACATTTACATTTGTTGATACCCAGAACAAGTGTATTTGCATCTCCATTACAGTGGAGCTCTTCTACAAGGAATACAGGGCTCATTCCACAAGTCGTAATAAGAAGAAACAGGACAGTGAGACTTCGGCTATTTTCAATTACATGCAGTCAGCTAACTAATAGCAGCAGTTAAATGTTTTTAAGATTTAGCTAAATGTCTAGGCTTTACTCGCAATTATACTGCACTTCAGCGGCGATGTACAGGAACGCTTCTCAGTTTAATGCGTCACCTACCATCAACCAGCTAGAGTTTCCCCAGCTCTCCTATTAGAGAAAAGTAAAAACTTCCTGCAGCATTCTATCTGCCCAATAAATTTTGCAAGTCTACTAAATGGATTAATACTTCTTAAAAGGAAAGGAAGATTATAAAAAAAAAACAAACATAACCACACACTAGCAGATGGTACAGTAAGGCAAAAGACATCACACTACTCTCCACAGGCACAGGAGATAACCGTAAGAAAGAAAACAGACTTGAACGGGAGAACCTTTCGCGTGATTGCATAGTGTCCCTTGAGTTCATGTAGCGCCCACTTAATGTCTTGGCTGCTCAGCATTTTGAAGTCTGCCATGAGGAGGTCAGCTGCCTGAATAAAGCACCGCTGATCGAGTGGGGCAAGTTTGGAAAAGTCAAAGTAGTCCACTTTAGGCACCTGAGGAGAAAATGCAAAATATATAATAAAAAGGTTGCTATGAAGAACACACAAGAACAGCCCAAACCACTCTTCCAGTGGTCAGGACCTTCTGCAAGACCACCCAAAGTTCAGGTTACACAGCTCCCAGTTCTGAGCACGTTATCTAACCACCAGCTCAGAGCCCAGCGCGGGTGTGAAGCTCACTGGTGCACGCACTGGTGTGGGTGACCTGCCCCACACTGCAGCTCTGCTCCTAGCAGGACCCACGCCACATCGTTCAAGGCCATTGCGTGTGGCTGCACGAGACAGCGAGGAGAGCATACGTTTAGGTTACTGTAAGGGGTGAACAACTTCATTGGTTTGAGGTTGAGAGGTGCTTCCAAGAGTAGGAGGTATTCAACATTTCTCTCTCTCAGGCCACATACAGCAATTTCAACATATTTAAAGTGGCTAAGAATTTTTGTCAAATGGACTTAAAAAGAATAAAAAAAATCAAGAAGCTGTAGGGATGTTTGCAGTTAGGAGGCTGAAAGGCAATGCCTAAAGGCCTCACAAGAGCGACCTGAGAGCTAAGTCTACTTCATGTGACAGAATGACCACGGAATTCTTGTATTAGTGATCAAAATGAACACTTCAGATGTTCAGGCAGGCAAGGCAGAAGGTCTCACTGAAGGCAAAAGAGCAGACACGGTGCAGCTACACAACAGCAAACCAGCAAGTCACCTTCCAAGCAACCAACTATTGCTATTTAACACCATCTTAAATGCACCCAGATGCCTAGGTATGGCTCAACCAGGCACTCTAAAAACACGCGCTAATAGAACCAGACATCCCAAGATCCGCTCAGGTTGAACAGACTGGGTGGGAGGGATGCTGTAGATGAGGATACTCTCACTTGCCTTTGTCTCGTCTTGGCTGGCAAGCAGGCTGCTGCTGGGATTTAAAACCACTCTGCCTTTCTTCTTTGGGTAATCTGGATTTTCCAGAAGAAGGTTACAAAGTCTGAAAAGATAAATATAGTTATTTCAGGGTTTGGGAGCTCAGGTTCATTCCTCACTTGTCCGATTTTTCGTATCCTGTAATTACGAGGCTGGGCAGGCGAGTCCCAGCCTGCCCTGTAAGAACCAAGAGAGGTCTTGAACTAGAGCAAACTGAAAGTAAATGTCTGAGAATTAAGTAAAGAATGATCGGTTGGGCGACTGCAGAAGGAAAAGCAAATAGATCTGTCTTTCAACAATTACGTTTACATAAGAGAAGCTTGTACGGGTGAGCTACTAACCAACCTACATCTCTCCATGGCAGAGGTGAGCAACCAGCCTTACTTCCCTACTCACACCCATGGGTAAAAGCCCTTAGAGCACACATCAAATCCTGCACAACTAAGAGTCAAGATGCACTAACTTTCCACTTCTCTGTAATGAGCATTATGAAGGCCATAAAAGAAAGAACAGTCAGAGCATTAATCGAAACCTGCCTGACATCTACTGCAGCTAGTGCAAACACATCTATGGAAAAAGCAGCATACAAACCCCTACAACACCCGTGGAAGGTTGCTGTCTTCCTTGATGGAAGATTACAGATTCAAATTTGAATTAAAGCCTCCAGTGTCCATCTACTTCCCCATTAGAACAGAGACAGAAATGTGTTTAAACTGTGCTTACATACAATACGTACTCTGAATACAGGTTTCATTGTAACAAAGCTTGAAATCACACTAGCATTGTTCAATTCACACTAGAAACCGGTCTAGTGAGAACAGCATTCAGAAAATAATCACTAAAAATTGCTTAAAAAAATGCATCCTAGCCTGTAAATGCAGCATACCTGAGGTCCTATCACAAACAACTATAACTTCGTCAGGTAAATTTAGTTTAACTGAGTATTTCAGCTTAGAAAAGACTCTAGCATGCAGTTTCAGTATACCCCATCGCCGGAGATACACAAATACTTCAGAAGCCCCTTTGAAGGGGAAGTTTGCTGTAGGCTGTCTGTCAGAATCAGCCTTTCACAGCTTATTCTGAACCACTGCTGACCAGCTGGGCCGAGGAAACATAAACTGTTCCTCAGTTTCCCCAGCTGTAGAATAACATCCTTCTGAAAAGAGCTAGGACAAGCAATTAACATTTGTAAAACTTTTTGAATGAGAAGGTGCTAGGTTGCAGCAAAGACATAATTGCAGCTAATTTACATTCCTGATGTCAGAAATCAGTCCCTAATTAAGAAATCTGAACTGGCTTGAAGCATTAGCCCACTATCAAGGCACGATTACTTTAGCCCTGCTTTCACATTCAAAGCAGAGGCATTTCTTTTTGTTTAATCAGGTATTGACATATTGGGCCAGAAGCTTTTGACTGAGTGTGAATGCTTCTGCACACAAAAGCTGAATAGATGATACCCTGCTAAGAGGGGCTTCCACATCTTATCTTTCGCATCAGCTCAAAGTTTTAAGACCATCATTTCAGAAAACAACGAAATATCTTGGCACTGAGCATTTAATAGCTTCCAACCCTTCCCCCTCCAAATCCCTTTTTAAGAGATAACTGTTTTAATCCAACTAAACAGAAACTTCAAGGAGCTCGAATCCCTGCAGCTCTAACGCGAGGGTTTCAGCTGTGGCACAGTCAGGATACATTTGAACTATTCTCCGTGTTGCCATTCCAGTGCTCAGGATTTTCAGAGATGTTAACCTTCAGTGTCTGACAATTAGTTAAGTGGGTCCCAGCGCGCAATGCACGCACCGTTCATTAATATCTGCACCACAGGACACAGAGCCAGTTAAAAGCCTCATCCCTGCCCAAACCCAGCCACCCTTATTTATTATATTTCAAGCCTGATTCAGTTTGACGTACCATGGAGATCAAAGAGACCCTGCCAGCGAGGCTGACCAGTGCTTTGACCCATTTGTTCTCATACAAAAGACGCAGTGACAACTCAAAAGATAGTTTGGTTAAAGGAATAAAAATATGGAGAAGAAATCTTTATCATCCAGTAAGTGGGTAACGCACCGCTGAGCAGACACTGTAGATGGCCTACAGGGAAGCCTGTAAGCACCTTTTCATCTCACTGGCTCTGTGGCACACAAAAGGAGAGAAGAGATTTCGGGAGCAAAAAGGGAAGGAACACATTAAGACTGATAGAAGCCAATAGCGGGATTTAATTCTACCAGGCTTCGCTAAAACCCTGCAGGACACAAGAACGAGTTTTTTCACACAATCTGTGAGAGGGTCCTGCAGCCAGATGCCTGACTTCAATGCCCGATCATCCCATGGAATGGCCCTACTGGTCTTCTACACTCCTAACTCAACTATCCAAGCTGGGGTGCACCAAGTACACAGTGCAGGCACCTGAAAGCCTCTCTCATGCTGACCACACCACAGCTGCAGGGAAAGCACTTTGGAAAGACAAGAAAGAAGTTGCAGTCTGATGAATTTCTAACTAAGAAGCCCTACTTTGGAGACATGACTTCACAACACAGGCAAAAGCAGCAGAATAGTAAATCGATGCCCAATGGATGGGATCATCCTTAGTTCCTTGCCAGTTAACTTATTTATGGTCCAGTAACTAATTCTAAGCTTCACGCACTTGAATGCTGCTTAATTAGTGCCCTAGTTAACTGGGAAGGACATTGGATTCATACAAGATAGAGTGAATACTCTGGCAATCAACACCTATTCTTCATTCTTGTATCGCATAATAACTAGTTTCAATGTGTTTGAGATAGCGGTGACAGCTGCAGAGAGAGGGGCCACCTACCATCAGACACAAGTCACAAGTGATTTACTTCAAACTACTCTTCCCTCTGCTTTCCGGTGCCAACACACGCAATCCTTCCCTCTTCAGCTGTGCCAGCTTTACCCAAAAGGGCAGGGAGATGATGCAATTACCAATAAGGTTAATGACTATTTTTAAACTTCTGATTCTAACATGACACCCAGAGATATCAAACAGGATGAACACCAAGGTATTCTTGAACTCCTAACACAATTGGGAAAGCAAACAGTCCTCACGCTGATTTTCCGCTCCTTTTACTTCCCTTCTTGGCTCATGTTTCTGCTCAGTTTGACCAAAATCAGTCCATCAACAGATATCTAGAATCAATCCTACCAGGCCTTGAGTCTGTTTGCTCTATTCTATCTGCAAAAAGTGATGTGAGAGAAGTCAAACAGCACCACTGCTACTTGATTAAGTGAAGGGGATAAAAGCCAACATCATGACATTAAACAAGGGACTCCAAAACAGCGTCAGCTTTACCTGGAAAAAGCCAAAAGCCAGTGAAATGATGAGACAGGAAACTATTTTCTCCAACTCAAAACTCACCAACCCACCTTCGTACTCTGTTTTATAGAAGTCATCTCAACACCTTAATCCTGATGGTCACCCTTTTTAAGAACCCTAGTAATAGTTAATAGGAAATCATATGTGATATCTTTAAATAAGCAAATGATCTTAAAAGCAGGGAAGCTACAGCACAATGTCAGAATTAGAGAGGATTTAAGAAAAGCTCTACTAGAAGGGAAAAAAAAAATGTCTGCTCTTTGGCACTGTCAATGGAGTGCTGACTCTCAGCCTGGATATGCTCTAGAACAGCATCATTAGCAGGTAAGGACGTGGAAACGTGACTGCAGCCAGACTGTTGTATGGTACACCCTGGCTCTTAGCTCTGTACTTACACATTTAAGTCATAGCAGTTCTTGATGCTGATTAGCTCTTCAATATATTCCTTCTTCGCATCCGGGAATCTTGCTTCCTACAGTAGGAAAAGCTAAAGGTTACATAGGTATTAGAGGAGCTGTGTAGCACAACCTAGCAACAGCACTGAAGACAGGGATTTATAGGTAATTATCCAGCACGCTCCTGAGACACAGGCCAAAATGGATTTCAAGAGAGCATTTGTATCCATCCAGCCTGGATACTGCAAGCTGCTGGCTTTCCTTTGCTCCACAGGATGATTGCTAACAGCTCTTTCTCACAAGAAGAGTGTGGGTAGCGATGTGAATGGCCATGAGCAGCTGCCTAACAAGTCATTCAGGCTGGCTGGAAAAAGGAGAGGCAGGTAGGTATGATCTGCAACACAAGCAAAGCTAATATTTACCTTCAGACAGAAGATTAAGGAGTTCCAGATTGTGTGCTGAAATACAGCATTCCAAAGCAAAAGGAAAAAATCCAACAACGTGTATACCCACCCAAACCACCCAGACACACCAGCAATGAGATCAGAACAGACAACAAACCTCTACTGGCATCTCTGTGAAAGCTCTCCCAGCACTAGCCACATAGCAAAGCGCACCCTTTGCTGCTCTCTCGTTGGGTTTCTGTACAGGAATTGCAATCAATTGCACCATATGATATCTTCCTTTGCTACTTAAAGAATATTTTCCCCACCCCCAGTTTTCCCAAAGAGACTCAGATATAGGATATGGAGGGAAAATTTGGAGGGGATGGGGGTGAGTGTAAGCTACAGATGCAGTAAATTATGCTTGTTGGCAAAAAAGTATTCCATAAGGCATCAAGAGAGACCCTTCCTCCCTAGCAATCAAGGGGAGGAGTGTGCACTGGAGGGGAAAACATTAGACACACGAAGCATCACCACATTTTTTTTGTCTTGGTTGTTGGTTTTCGCAGAGTCAGAAAGGAGTTTGTGGAGTTAACACACACGAGTCTTCATGCTTCTTATCCAGTAATCCCTCAGTGCTACTGTTTGGAAACCCACACTGCAAGGGCAACCATTACGCCTGACCACTTCGGTGGCCTTAACGTGGCCACAGACCAAACTGCTTTAGGAGAGTCATCTGAAAGCAGCCATGGCTTTCAGCCACGTGTCTCTAAGCCTTCTCTACCTCATCCTCTATCCCTTGCCAGTGTTTAGTGGCTCAGTTTTGGCTGGTTTAGTTCTACATCCATTCCTAAACCAGCTCCACAGAGTTGGGTTAGGAATCAGGCAGACAAAAACAAACTAGCAGAACTGAGAGGGCAGTAGCCTTTAAGGGAATAGACCCGTGTTATTTCACCTCGCTGTGCCCTTGGGACCTGCAATCAGTTCTGCTAAGTCCTTCTCTAGCCAAGAGCTCATCCCAAAGCGAGGAGTTCCCTCAAGATCTGCATCCTCTCACCACTTCTACCATAGCACTGGGGTCAGTCTTTCAAACCAAAGTTTTCCAAGACAGTTATCGCATGCTCCTCTCCTGGCGCATAGCTGAGTCTCAGCCAAAATGAAGAGGATTTGCAGCTGAAGTCAACAGAGCTGTGCTTTGAGCATGTGAAACACTACACACCTTGAAAAACCTGCCTGAAAATAAGATGCACGCTGAAGTCAAACAAGCCCTGGGAATACTTACTGTCTCTCTGATGAGCAGCGCAGTGAGGTCTTGGTCCTGCCCAGCAGCTCCTTGTTCTGGCACATTACTTGAGCCGAGTTCGTGAGAGCCCTGCGCAGGGAATGCTGGACCTGGCTGTTCATTGTCTATTGCTGCCTGTTGACCCGTTTCTTCTGGTGGATGCGCCGGCTGGGGCGAAGCGGGACCTGGAATCCCATCCTGCTGTGGTTCAGGTCGGGGGAAGGCTGGCCCAGGAGCCTCCTCTCCATACGCCCTCAAAGATCCTGGGTCTGCTTCAGGCTGCCCTTGCTGAGGGGCACAACCATTTACTAGAGCATGTGGCTCACCTTCCAATGGCTGGAAGAATGGGTGATCCAGCTGGCTGTCCTCATGGGTCTCCTGGTCTGTGGTAGTTGCAGCAGCTGTTCCTCTGAGGTTTTGCTCTGGCTCCAAGTCCTCTCCTTGCCATCCCTGGGCTTCCACCTTTTCTTCCTGTTGTGGTGGAAGGCCTGCATTCTCCAGACTAATGACTTCTCTGTTAACAACAGGCTGTGGACTCCTCTTTATTGCTGGAAGCAAACTCGGGCCAGGCTCCTCGTTACTTGTAAGTTCAAACCTGGGGCCATTAAGCTCAGATGGTCCAGGCAAGGCAAAGTTCACATTCTCATCCCTGCTTGGTCCAGCACTGCTCTCCACCATGTGATTATACCGCTCTCCCTGGCAGAGCGGAGTTGAGTTGTCATCTTGCAGATAAATGCTCCTCAAAGGCCCAACAGCACTTTTAGATCCTCCTTCTCCCACCATGTTTGCACCCTGCCATTGAGCAGCAGGTCTGATGACATTAGGACGCAGAAGCTGGTGATGCTTTGGGGTCTAAAAAGAAGACAGACAAGAGTAAGTAGGAGTTCTCGTCTGCATGTCAGAATCCTTGTCCCAGATCATCTTTCGCATCTAATCAAATTTCTGATGGGAAACAGATGAAAAGCCTGTTTAGCAAGGTGCTCAATAAGGCATAAAACTGCAACCCACATACCTTTGTTTCACCAAACTCCATCCTCAGTCTGTCCCCCGATGCTAAGAGAATGTTTGGCAGAACAGGGGACGCCCCGGACTTTCAGACTGGAATAATTGCCTGAGCTCACCTCAGTCCCCGCTTCCCTCCCAGTAAAACAGTATGGAAAGGAGGAACTAACTAACGGCATATTTGCATTCTCACCAATTTATTTAAACAGGCATCAAGAACCAAAGCTCAAAAATGCTAATCTCTGGCTTTGTTCTTGCCCCTGGCAGGTTAGGACTGCTATATGCCGACAGAGTTTGAAAATTCCCTGCAACTGTTTTCAACTAAGAAACAGAAGGGTCATCTTCGCAACCCATTTCCTCAATGCCTCTGGTCACTCTAACAGCAAAGTGGAATATATTCTTAATATAGCTTAGATATGGAATTGGACACTTAAAAATAGTCAGGGTAAGCTAAAGCCTCTGGCCCTCCTCTGTGCCAGTAGAAAGAGACTTATCAGGCAGGCTGGCTTCGTAAAACTGCAAAAAATGCGAGTGCCTGCAACAGCCCAATAAGAATTCAAACAGCACAGAGGAACATAAAGCATACAAAGCATGTTTTGAAAACCCACCTTCTAAGGAACACCAAGACCTCTTACGAAGCACTCCACCTTTCTGGATTTAGATAGATAACTTTATGGAAGCTACAACCTTCCTTAAGTAGAACTTTAAATACAATGCAGTTTAACAGCCTAGTTCTCCTCTTCTGGGCCAAAAATACGATTAAACACTTCAAATTTTAAAGATTACACACTTAAAAGCAAAAAGCTGTCATTTCAACATTCATTTCAGACAACCTAAGTAAATTACTGTAACTGGACAGGACTCTCAAAGGAATGCATCAGATATTTGCCTAAGAGTTGGCTATACGGGCCATGAATAAAGCAGGGCAAGTACAAGAATGAAAAGTTACCTCTGCCAAGATGACAACATCATCATCATCATCGTCTTCCTCATGCTGCTGCTCTGCTGGCGTTTCCAGCAACAAAGGTAATTCTTCATCCGAGGAATCTGATATCGTGATAAGACCTTCGTCCCCGCGGTTTATCCGGTCTGCAGTAAAGTAAATTTATCTATTTGCTAAAGGTAAATAACTGAAATTACAGGGCACAAGCACCAAAACATCTGAAAAATCAATCTTCAGATTTGCAGTGCAGCAACAGGGAAGAAGCGCTCAAAGGTCACTGGTTCCTCTGCCGGTCACTGTTACAGCCACTCCTACCTCCTGTGGCCCTCTGAGCAAAACACCTGCATATGCTACAGCTCCAGAGACCACAAAGGCACATGCATGAAACAGTCATTGAGGCTGACGCAGAGATTCTTCTACCCCAAACTTCAACATGAGTCAAGCTGACACAAAAATTATTCTGAACAAGACACATACAGAGCACTTCCTAATTTTTGCAGAGAAGTCCTGAATGTTCATTATCTCAGGGACAATATTATCTTCTTCTATTAATGTGCAGTGCATTCTAGAGGAGAGATAAGGTTCTCTGTGCAGTTTTCTTCGGAAAGACCATGACTTTGCAGGAGTACCTTATGCAAGCCTGAGATAGGCCCCTGAGTGCGGGTGCAGAAGATATCCTGCTGTTTAATGACAACCTCAAGGCTCACCAAGAGTGGAATACAGATGCTGCTGAGCTGGAACTCAGGACGCTCTAGTCAGAAACAGAGGGTTTCTGTACTGCAGAGACAGCATACTACCATGCTTTCCCTATGATGTGACACAACATTTTGGCTTATGCTTTAGCATGAGTATTCACGATATTCATTTATCACCTTTCAGGCATATACAGAAAGCATCGTTTTGAATTCCACTCTTGAAGGAACGGGTGCCAATGCACACAGCCCTGTGAGCATAGGAATGCAAAGCCAGCCGCTCTCCTGTGAGGTCCTCAGAAGGGTGGAACACCACAAGCCCCTCAGATCTGCTGAAGTAACTCGACATGCTGTTCCCAAGAAGTTCGCAATCTGCCTTAAGGCAGTACAACATGAGAAAGAGAAGAGCCAACTATTTGGCACGTCAGCATAAAATGAGAGAACTTTCTGTAGGTGGCTGTGAAATCAGCGTAACAGAGCAGCGTATGACAAGGCAAACAGACCACTAGCAGGTTCCCATAACAGCACTCTTGCAAGTTTAGGATCTATGGATCCTGCTGCTTGTAAGCAGAGTTTTATAAAGAGAGTTCTGGAAATGTGCGCAAATCGGTACTCACCTTTTCCTCTGTGACTACGGAAGCTGTTCAAGTCAGTTACTTCTTCATTTCCACCTCTCTCTGCCATTTTAAACAGCTGCACCCAAAAGCGTCAGTGCCCAGGCATGGCAGTCAGGCTCGCAGGAGGAACTAGAAGACAAAATAAAACCAGGAGACAGTAAGGCAAACCCAGCAGCAGCCTAATCAGGCTTTCCCAAGACTAAGCTGACAGATCATTTTGGGGGTTCTCCTGGCTCCCCCAACACAGCCTCTCCATGAGGATATTTTTCTGTACCCCCTTCCCAGTGCCTAAAGGCAGACACGTTTCTGTTGTATTCTGTTCCAATGGTTAAGACAGCCGACTGAAGATTACAGTCAGGCCCAAGAGGCCTCTCTGGAGAAGACACGAAGATGCTTACAGCTATGTAATCACAGAAAGGGGGGCAGAGATGCAATTCTGACCAGCCAGGACTCAAACCCTCCCAATATGTGGATCATGCCGTTTCCAAGAAGTCAAAAACGTGATGCATCAACTCAATAGTGGTGTTTCTGCCACCATCTACTGGTGAGAGGAGCAAAAGCCACTTGCCAGAGCTGCCAGAGGGCAGCACGGTGTAAAGCTGCATCTCAAACGTACCAGTGGATGTCATTACAACCACCTGCTATTGCCCTTCATGCCATGAAGCCCTATGATACACAAGTGCTGCAGAAATGCTGGCACCGAGGTGAAGAGCCCACATCACGGGTCAGACCCAGCAGCCTCGCTGTTGAGGAGCCGAACCACACTGCTGAAACGGAGACACCAGCATCAAACCCCTAATTCCCTTGTGTGCCACCAAGCTGAGGCACACCTCCAGAGGGCCCAGAGATGCTTAGAGCTCACTTCCATTACGTCCACACTGTTGGTACGTCAGAAGGAAGCTGCACCCCGGCAGGGTAGTACATACGTGCGTGTTTTGTGCCTGCACTGTGAACCGGCACGGGAACAAGTCATATTTACAGAGCACACTTTCTTGCCATCACCTGCTATTTTAAAGAAAAGACCTCCCTGATTTATGACACATCCCCTCCTCAAGGAGGGTTTGGTACAAATTCCAGGATACGCCACCTGCTCTCAAAGCAAAGAGAGAGCACGACAGGGATCAGGGTCCTTCACAGGACTGAGCTTTTGGGACTAAAATTTGCTACCCCCACCTGTTTTCGGAGAAGCACAATGAGCCGGCTGGAGGCTCCTGAACAGGATTAGGAGATCAGAGGTATCACTGCAACCTGAACAGTAGGTTTCCATTTTATGCTCTGTCAGCTTATAGCTCTCAATTCCCACTATCACAGAACAGACAAATACACAGAGGAACTCCGACCACAATTTGATCACAGGAATGAGAAAGGTGGTCTTTTTACTGAGAAGTATCCAGAGCACGGAGGAATCCGTACTATTAAATATTTACTGATGCATAAGTTGGAAGAAAATGGTGGGTCTGCTATAAAATCCTGTTTGCATGTACACAAGAGCAGACTAAATTCTTCCTCAATAATTCTACTTAACCTCCTCTGCAGGGAACAGGATTTGCAGCTAGGATAGCAAAATGAAGAAATCAGTTCAGATGCATACTACGTACCCATATCTATAGCCCCCTCAAGGAACTAGTCGTTACCATCTTCAAAATATTTTAATACAGTATCAAAGCATAAGAATAAAAAAAAAATAAATATAATTTGGCACTTAAAAAAGGCAAAACCCAAGCCACGCTTCACAGAAAACACCAAGAGTCGGATGGCTTTGGGCACCTTCCTCCTGTAGACGCAGACCACGGCCTCGCACCATAGGCAGTGGGATAAACGAGCAAGGCAGCAGCGTGGCTCAGTGCCTGTCTTCTCCAGAGGGAACCTCCACCATAAAGGTTTCAAGGCCACACTCACCTGGTCCCAGCACTGGTGGTGGTCCAGATTTGAGTGGGACATTGGGCTAGGAACTGGAGAGGCCTCTTCCAACCATGCCATGTTATGACAAACATGCAACTACCGCTATATTTGAACCCTGAAACCTCAGTAGCACGCCTTATTTCCAGTAAACTGCTACAAGTGCATCATGGGCACGTCGATGCTTTGAAAACGCTTCAAGAGCAAGATTTTGGGAGTGTTTCCACAAGGTTCTTTGGCTTCTGCCTTATCAAGAAGAAACAAATCGTACTTCATTTGCCAGAATGGCATGAAATCTCATCATTGCAGACAGGTGCTGGAGCAGCAGCTCAGTAGCTGGATCACTGTAAGCATACTTGGCGAAAACCCTGTCCTTTTTAAAAGGTCACATCCACATTATTACAGTCATATTTTCCCTGGTATTCGTGAATAGCTACCTACTCCTGCATAGCATTTTTCTATCCTTATCCCTCTTAGTACTTTAGAAAACAAGATCAATACATCTCTTGCCGTTCAAAAGATGGAGAAATGGAAGCATAGAAAGGACCAGCGTAGCCAAGGCCACCAAGCAGGCTAGCAGCAAGTTGGTCCTACAAAGCACTCCCTGCAACAACCACCAGCCCCTGCGGAGCTAGCACCCACCTCGTCTCAGCTGCCTTCATGCAGGCTCAAAGGAACCTCTTGGCAGGAAACAACGGTGAAGGATCACTCCAAGACTGGCTGGGGAAGAACAGGGACGTTTGTGGAAGCCACAAATCAGCCCTCGCAGCGTCAAGCAGCGCGGACAGAGGCCAGACAGGCGTCTGCTCGGATCCGTGCTGAGCAAAGCTAAGTGGCTTGGATATTTCTCCCCTAGAGGGGCACGCGGTGCATTAGCAGAGTTGGGTATGTGTGTACGCGTGGGTGGGTCAACACCGCAAACGCTCAGCACAGTTACCAAAAAAATCTTCTCCCAAATAGCTCAAATGGTGCTTTGTCCGTTGCTGTCCAATGCTGGCTAAACTACAGCTGTTCAAATCCAAGAACAAGGGATAAGCCACAGAACCAACATTAAGACCGTATTCTCCATAGGCAACTCTGGTTCCCATAGAAAGGAACTTGCCCACTTCAACCTTCAGCATCAAGAAAGTAGTACAGGAAATAATGTGAAATGAAATTTGGGATAACTGACTGTCTACTCCCCTGTACAAGAGAAAGATGCCCACACATCACCAAAAGAGTCATGGTGGTTTAAAAGCAGGAATATAATAAATAGCATTAACTGTAATACACAGTCAAGGCAACAAAAAAAAAAAGCAGCCAAGCCTGGAAAGAACTGGCAATGTACCACTTTTCTATTTCAAAACAGACTGCATAAAACCCCAAGCAGCTTAATAAAGCACTGCTTTGAGGGTAAAAGCCAAGCTTCCACTGAGAGCTCGCAATTCATTTTGTCAATACTCAATACAGAGCTCAAGTTTAAACAAATATCTATAAGCATGGGCCAGTTCCATCTAGTGGCATGAATAAGAAGTTTATTCATGTTTATAGCACCAGGCCGCCAAGAACGTGAAGTAACAAGATCAAAGCCACCCTAGGGTCTTGCCCTACATAAACAACATAATAAAAAAGCAAGCAAGACAGATGGAAAGAAGCGCAATCCTACACTACCTCAGTGATTTCAGTGCCTATTTATAGGTAAAGAATAAGGCTACCTATAACCAAGCTCTAAACATGACCATCCGCATTTCTGCAATACAGTCAAGGACACGATACTAGAACTATTTTAAAAAGACCTGGCAGCAGGCAGACATACACTTCGCAAGCTTTTTTTATTTTTCCTCTTTCCTTTTTCTTAAAAATTCCGACCTGCACTACAGCACACAAACAGGACTCAAATCCCTATACAGCACCAGGGTGACACAAAACTCTTATCACGTCCTTGAAGCCACCCGCTGACAGCGTGGTGAAGACCTCCACACTGAAGATGCGATTCCACCAAATCTCCCCTCCATTTTCCCATATTACTCCATGTAATCGCAACTCTGCACATACAAGTTGTTTCACTGCACAGGCAATAAAATCCTCCCCATTAAGGTTTTCCCCTACAGCAAAGAACCCATTAAACAGAACAGCTACCGGAAAAATCAGAGACCGTCAGGGACTTAGGTGTAACTGTTCTCTGAACTAACTAGATCTCACGCTGACAGCTGAAGTCACACGTCGTTCCTGAACAAGCTTCTTGTACATGCAAATATATAATCTACAAAACCGCTGGTCCCAACCACCACTACGAGTCGCCGGATCAGCTGCTAAGAGGTGAAGCAGGTCGCAGGTGCACACAGAATGCTTACACAAGGATTTCCAAAACCCATTCAAAATCCCTGCAAACACCACATTACATATTTTTAGCCTAAGCTAAAAATAGCAGGCATCGGTACTGTGCATATATTTAAACTCCCGGTATATGCAGGCGTTTCTGGACTGCAGTAATTGGAGCAGAACTCCAACCTGCTCCCTCCACCTCGTGTTTGTGCTGCAATGAGCATCTTCAGACAGTGCTGGAATTTAAAGCGCCAGTCGAGGGGAGGAGACCCCCCTCCTAGAGACAGTGTAATGTATTTCCCCACACACACACACTTACAGCATTTGAAATCTTGAACTCCCACATACCCAAGACGGGACTAGACTCAAAGTGCTCTTTTCTGGCTCTAGCTCAAGGCAACAGGACTAGACAGAAAGCACTGCAGGGGAGGCAGGCATTGAAATCCCAATCGAATGGGGGTGGGGGGGGGAAGAACAACTTGAAAGGGATGTCAGCAACATCAAATCATCGTGTGATTTAGCTTCTCCCCCATACAGCAACACCACTGTTGCTCACCTACGTTGACAGAAGGGCATCAACTCCTACTTTCTGCCTGCGGGCAGCAAACGTGTCTGCTGGTAGCCTGCGAGCAAGGTGAATTTCTGGCTCGTTTCAAGCTGCTAAAACAAAGAGAAGCTACTTAAATAATGCATGGCTTGTGACAACCAGCAAAATGAAAAGCTAAAAATTCAGCCCTTAAAAAAAAAAGCACAACAGAAGGGAAATAAACCAGCCCAACTTACTGTCGAGCATTTCATTGAAACATTTCAAAGGGTTCACGGTCTGCTGGGGGCTGCTCCTTGAAACAGTCACTTCGCAAAAGCGGGGAGAGTTTCACAGCGGTTGATCGTGTTAAGCAACATCATCCCAACTGAAAATTAGAAATCCCCTGATCATAAGCCCGACGAGAACTGCTGTGCACAAACAAGCCCTATTTGCCATGCACAAGGCAGCTACCGCCACTGCCTCGCACCTCGCAAAGGAATAAAGGCGGAGATTAAGATGTGGTTGGCACGGAGGGCTAATCGCTGCTCAGGCAAAAGTGGGAAACCACACCAAAACCAAAAAGCCTTACCCCTGGCCTCCTGAAGATAGCAGTGCCTCGCAGGCAAGACCACCCGGTTTCCAGCAGCGCCTCAGTTTGCTATGAAAACAGCACAACCAGCTACAGTTATCACACAAAAGCTCCTCTCAGGAGCACAGAGCAGGGGTAGAATTATGATAACGGCACCCATGTAGCTCTGCCACAAATATTTGGACCCATTGCATGTGCTGGAGAGGAACAACAAACCAGAACATCATTTAATAGCAGAATTAGCTTATAAGTTTTAAAACACTCCCTAAACGTTTCACAAGACATTAGCAGCTGGCTTGGCTTACCAAAGGATTTTAGACAGACACATACACCCTCTAAGAAGGAGAAGACAGGATTCCTGAGACCTGAGAAAGATCAAGAAACAGAAGCCAAAGTGAACAATTTTTTCTCCATTAAGAGACAGGTAACACAGTTCTACCACAGAAAGACAGAAAACTGATTTTGTCCCACCAAAATATAAGACAATGTAACACTAGATGTGCTTTGTGGCAAGTAAATCAAAACGGAATGTTTACCTTTCCATACGTACAAGACAGCCAACACACACACCGTGCAGACAATACGTCAGAAGAGCACCGACTATTTCTGCAGCCACACCAGCATCCTAACCAGCTCCAGGAGCAATGCTCCAGGCTAGAACGTTAGGAAGATGGACAAGAGGGACAGGGAGTCTTCAAACTTCTCTGGCAGCAACCACAACTTTTAGTTATCTTACGGAAGTTCCCCATTCCTCACCATCTTGTACCCAAGAAGAAAAGCCGCACTGTGAAACACGCGCTGAACCAAGCGATGCCCTTTCCACCAAGGCTTACCATTGATGGGAGCTCTCTCGATGACTGCAGAGTGCTTAATGCTCACTGCATCGATGAAAAGCAAACTACAAGTTCGCTAACGGGGGGTTGGCTGGTTCTACTAAAACCTGCTTCTGGCTGGACCAAGCGCTGTAGCTTCGTGCAGAGCTCCGCTGTGCATTTTAACAGTCAATTCTCAGTCACCCGCATTTCCAAGAACACATTAGAAGATGTTCCGAAAGGAGAGGCTACGGATTAAAAGGGTTTGAGCTACATCTGTGTGTCATTGCTGCGGTCTAATGAAAATTGCTTAGTCAGGAGCAATTAAAAGAGCAGATTTTTAGGGATTACTTGGGTTCAAATCCCTAACTACACTTTTCCCATTTTGCAAGTCAACTTAGGACTTAGAGGAAACAGCTCAACTGTCTGTACATCACAAGACTTTCAATCAACCTCACTTGCAGTTCATCGTTCCATTAAGGTGACAGTGCGACTTAACCATATTTTTTTGAAATACCCAATCTCCATTTTTATTGCTTCTATTACACAAAACACACGAGCAAAGAAATCTGTGCAGTTTTATCTTACTCACCTAACATCTGGCCACCTACAACGATAGCAGCTTTCCTAGCAAAACCTACCTCTGCTCTGTGAGCTCTTCTCTGAAACGTAAAACTGTTCTGAACCAGATGTAGCTGTTCTCCAAAAATGGGCAGCTACTAATTCAACTCAACTGTAAGTTTCTGATGCCTTCGAGTTATTCCCTGATGACTGGCATCAAGGTCAACTGCTGGATGTTTCAGTGCCTTCCCACGACCCCCCTCAGTCCTTCTGCTAAATAACAGGGCTCCGTATTGTCACATCTCTCTGACCAGCAAGAGACTGCTAATTTTGATGTATGCAAAGAAAACCCATGCTGCCTCAAGGGGTGGGGAGCTTTGGACCCATCGTTTGCTTTCCCTACCAAATCAAGCACTAAAAAAAAAAAAAAAGTTAAATTTAAGAAGTCTGGTTGGAAAGGGGAGTTAATGCCCTTGCCTTGAGTAGCTCATTTTGAAAGCAAAGTGAAAATTCAGGGCTTTGGGGGGGGCGGGGAGGAGGCATCTCTCCAGTTTGCTCCTGTAAAGGGTACTACTCTGCCTGCTTCAGACTTCTGGCACGTGCAGGATCATATAAAGTAATCCCAAAATCCAAAATCTCCCTCCCACATCAGAGACAGAGATGCCAGCTTGGCCTTTCGTGCTCAAGCAACAATTCAGGCACTGGCAGCTCAGCGCTTTGCCACGGCAGCACGTACGCACAAACCCAACCTCTTTGGGCACACAGCCTATCTCCCAAACCATCATTTTAAAGAACTGTTTTGCTCTGATTTTGTGGTAAAAGGGTGGAGATGAACGGAAGAGCATGCGAAACCATGTGATTTGCAACTTTGCCACTTCCAGAGTGAGTTTTACTTCCAGTTTTCTTGCCCCGAACTCACACGTATCCCAAGAGCAGGGGGCAGAGGCTCCTTTCTCTGGGCGGCACTGTCATTAAAACCCACTGCTGTCTGAAAGAGCTGGACTCCACGGACTATCAGGTGCTGCACATACTTGCCAGGGCTCTACATAATATGAATTGCAACTGTCTTCTCTTCCCCCTCAACCCAGCGGCCACATGGAAAGGAACAAGACAAATGCCCTCCGTGCCCCAGGATATACATATGAGAGTGCTCCTCTGTTACTTGTGCTTCATAGAGCTCTCCAAAGGAAAGGACGCAGCATTTCCTCTCCAAATCCCTAGTATTTGGTCTCATTTTTTCTTTCTTTTTTAAGAGATGCCAAGTGTCACCTTTAAAAGATAGAACAGAACAAAGAAAACCAAGTGCAACCTTTTAAGGAGCTATTTAACAAGTTGGATGCACATCTGCAGGAGACTTCAGGTTCCCACCTTAGCACCGTTTTTCACTGGAGAGGAAAGAGGGAAATAAAGGAGTTTAAGGTTGCTGGGTAGAGTAACCCTAACACACTAACCTTTCACCTAAACGAGCTCCCAGCAGCCTGCTCCGCTCCCAGCTATTTGCGGGGGGCAGCAGGAGGAGGAAGAAGCGGGACAGGCTGCACACAACCAGCAAAACGCTGTTACAAGCAGCGGCGAGGGACGAACCAGAGCGAAGACAAGAAGGCTGGAAAGCACAAAGAGTTAGTTTCGGTTGCAGTAACAGTCGGAGGGCTTTTAAATTCATGAAGGATTAATAGGTTGCGATGGATCCTAGATGTTAAGCTAATGCCCAGCAGACCAGCTCTGGAAACAACGATCTGAGCTGCACTTGGGAAGCTGCGTTCCAGAAAAAATCCATAATGCACCACCAGGAGCAAACGTGGAAAGGAACGGGGGATTTTTTTAAATTTTATTTTATTTTAAGCGTGACCTGAACCCATCACAAGAAACTTTGCTTTCAAGGATGGCTGCAGTCTGCAAAGCACACCTCACCTTGTTTCACAAAGCTGCTGACAATACGAAAGCTAAGACTTGACCTTGAGGTGGCACAGAAGGAAAAAAAAAAACAAAACCCAACTTATTGCAATAGCCCACCTTAGCAAAAAGGAAGGTTTCTGTGTCAACCTGCACAGTATTTTTAGAAGTATCGCCTTAGAAGTTTGCCACCAACCATTCGAGGTGTCAAACATCCCAGAATCAGGGACTTCCAAAAAGAATGACTTCCCAGGTCACATATTCCAGTTATTACAGCCGTACCCTTTTTTTGAACGACGTTAAACATCTGCCCTCGCCATAATTTCAAAGGTCAGTGGCCAGTGCTGGCCAGAAGCTGTGGCTTCATGTTAAGAAGGTTTTCAGAGCAAGACCTGCTTAAGATGGTCACATTCCCACACCGCAGCTTGTCACCTCCTCTCACACGGAGCTCCACCAGCATTTGTTACAGCTTTGAAAAGAAATGCCCTGGAAAACTTTTTTGTAGGATTCAGATCAGATACCTTCTCTCCTCACACATCCACCACAGCATAACTGGGAGAACAGAAATAAGATGCTAAAATAAACTGCAAAAAGGGGGGGAAGATCTTAAACTGCAGCCTAAGAGTTGACACTATGCAACCCCAGCTGAGATGCCTAACTAGCACTCAATCTATCCGCCTAACTAGCACTCAATCTATCCGCCTAACTAGCACTCAATCTATCCGCCTAACTAGCACTCAATCTATCCGCCTAACTAGCACTCAATCTATCCGCCTAACTAGCACTCAATCTATCCGTGCTTCTAGTCCAAGATCACACACTGCTTTTGAAAGATGCTTTTACACATTCAGTTGAAGGGCTTAAATACATACAAGAATCAGCTTCGAGCCATAATGAGCCAAGAGGCCAAGTTCACTCTGCAGTCAAGAGTCTTAAACTGCCTTAACTACAGAGAGTAAGGTACTGATAGAAACCTTGTAAGGCAGACGCAATACCTGAGCGGCAAGTTCACGCTTCGCGCCCATTCCTGCCGGGAAGAGTAGAAAAAAAGCTGCCTATTGCACCCAACAACTGCTGCACAAGAGGGATTGCCACCAACCCATCTGAGGAACGGAAACTATGTCCTATGCTCAAGCACCGCAGATGACTAATTGTTAAAAGACTTTCAAGCCAGCCAGCAACTGCTTTTGTAAAACCCGGTTTCGTTTTGTTTGCAGCCACGCGTTGGCCCTGTGGGCAACTGATTCCAGGCCAGCAAGCGGGCTCTCAGCGGCAGAAACTGAGGGCAGCCTTCCAGGCTCATGACAGTTGTCCAGTCTGACTTCATCCACGCCACGTGGCAGGGGCCATGGCAGAGTTTAAGTAGAATGCGTTAAAATAGCAGAAAAACAAAGAGGTTGTATTTGAGGTGAGCACACCACTACATCAGAACTGATAACAAGTGAAATCGGATCACGGCCAGATTCAGAGATGCTCCACATCCAGCATGATTCTTTTCTGAATTCTATTAAATGTTCACAAATGAATGAGTTATCAGCTGGCCAGCTAAAAAGCAAGGAAAGCAGCACTGCACATTAATTCTCCAGGTCCAGTCACGCAGATTTAGGAGACTGCAAGGTACCTAAAAATTCCACCCCGAGGATAATAAATATTTTGCATATGCAAGACTACAAAAACCACTACAGCCCACAGCTAAGTGGTTACACAGGCTGCAGTCAGACCATTTGCTATGGACGCGACTGTTTCCAGGCTGCAAATTTGCGTGCCTACCCCTTAGTCATCACAGTCAAGTGTCCAACACTGCTTAAGCCTTCACAGAGCAGAATATAAATTCTTTTCCCGGGTGTTGCAACAGTACAACATCAAACAGATTATTTAACCATCTGGGATGGAGGGTCAGTAAAAGCAGCCACAAACTGCTAAACAAACACAAAAACATTAAGCTGAGTAGCACTCTTCAGACACTGTGCTCAAGTCAGAGGTGCGTCCCAGCTGTCGCGGGCTGGTCTGTGCTAGCCATGGCTGATCCACGGGCACCTCCCAGTTTATACACAATAAAGCCTGCTCCACTACAATAGGATTCCGGTTTAACAATATATAGAGAGGACAAGAACTATTTACGCTAGCCAAGTTACTGCTAATGAGTCTTGCCTGTCTTGTTCATCTGTAGCTGGAAATCCTAGCAGCAGGGGAGGTATGAAACGCCCTATGCCGCTGGTTTCCTGCAAGGGAGAAAAAGCTTCTTTTCCTGCCTCCCCATTATGCTGCTGCTGTCATCTTCCTCAAATCGCATTACAGCGTGCTACGGAGAGAGCAGGGAGAGGAGGAAAGTCTTCCAGGCAGCATTGCCGCTCTGCTGCAGGCAGCTGTCAACATCGCTGCCTGTTCCACTCTGCTATCCCACTGTAACATGTTTATCCAACATTTTGAACCTGCCACGGGTGTGTGGGTAAGCTCTCCTTCTGCCACCGGCCATCAGGTACCTTCAAGGAAAAAGGATCTGCAAGAAGCATTAGGGAGAGGTTTCCCTCCCCCCTCCATCCAACATAAGAAGGCATCACATCTTCGGGACAGTATTTGGAAGTAGAAGCGTAAATCTGTTCCTAACTCTGGTTGTGCAAAGGCTGCAAAAAGGCAGCCGCTGTGTTCCTTTCGCCAATTGAGAAACAGTACCAGCAGCACCCACAGCTTGGTAAGAGCACATCAGTATTGACAAAGCAGTACAGGAGTGTGAGAAGTTATTTAGACAAAATACATTACTCGAGGCCATTTTCCAACCTTATATTCCCCAAACAAAGATTCTAGCTACTACAAATCCTGATCACCTTCCACTACAGAGTAATATCACACAATGCCTCTCCAGATCTTGTCCAAATGTTTATCTAAATAATGCAAACAGTAGCTTGGCCTCCTTACAGAGGTAAGCAGACCAAGTGTGAGCAACACAGCACTTGTCCTCAGGGTCACCCTGACACCTACACACGCTCCCAGATTTATTTCAACTCATCAGCTTTGCTTCTCGTTACAAGCGACGACGACGACAGCCTCCAAAAGTCACCCTGTGAACAGACAGGCACCGTCGGCATCAGCAAAGGAGTCTGGCTCCCCCAAAGCCAGCAAGGAAGCCACACTTAATTGAAGTTTCCCCCGACCTGGGTCAGAAACACTAAAAGATGGCATCGGGACTCAGGGTAGCAGCTGCCCAGTGTTGAAATGTCTCCCCATAGCCCAGCGCTTTTTCCACTTATATCGGACAATGACAGTTCCCCTCCCAAATGCGGGAAAGGAACCACCGCAGCGCTGGTAATTAGGAGAAAGGTGTCATTCAGAAGTCATACGATTTCTAGTCCTCAGGAATTAAGCTTTATCAAGGATCGTTACGAATGTAAAACCACAGCAAGCTCTTAAGCACTGACCCTGAGGAAAAACATCACTCCGGAGATATTCCAAAATAAACCCGAAATTCTATAAAAGCGACACAAAGGCTGCTGAGAATGAGATTATCCCAGCTCAGTAAAACATTCCTTATTATCTCACATCTCAGTGCTTTGGCAAGGATACCTCATTCATGGCACCAGGACACTGCTAAGTGGCTTTTTTCTCATTTTCCTGTTCTTCCTGCCTACCCCTCCCCAATTTCCCAGATTTCCCTGGCCCCAGTAACCTGTTTAAAAGAAAACCACCCTACTTCTCATCAGACCAATGCTGATCGGGATGTTATTCAGCTCAATTTCAAACACAAACTACCACATCAGTAAACTGGTAACCTTATCTCCTGGGCTGCTACTGGAAGATAGCTAGTGTGCCCAGTAAACTGCATGTTTCGCACCTTCTGCTGCTCACGGTCTTAAAAAAAAGGCACCTACCCCACTGGGGACAGACCCTACTGAGAGAAACTGAAGTTCCATGTAGGAGCTTGAAAAGCCCACCCATCGACCAAGGCATGCATCACACAACACTTATTTCAGCGCACACACAGATGTCTGGGACCATTAGCGCCTCTCCTTTAGGTAGTTAAGGAGATGTCTGAATTCAATAATTTAAACGGAGACCTGAAATATCTCCAGACCAAATCCATGTGCAAAAAGAAAAAACACCCAAGCTTCTGACGAGAGGAATTAGCGGCGTAGTTCTGACTGTCCCAAAAAGAATGCAGCTGGCGGCAAGCCCCGACGCCCATCGCCGCACCAAGCTGCCGGCACTATGACACAGTAAACAATTCACAATGACTTTAAAAAGAAATAAATAAGACACCCATTCCAAAATAATGAATGGGAACTTCTTCCAGCAGGCACTAAAAAACACCCAAAGGGCTCCACGTCTCTCGCACTTGCATTTGTGCTACTCTGGCTTGCTAATCAGCTCCTGGCCCCTGAGATACGCTTCCTGCCTCTCTCCAACTGCGCAGAAGTCACCGGAGTTGCGTGCTTGCTCCACCTATTTTTGCCACAGGTCTTTTTAGCAATTTGTGTCCAATTTCAAAGCACAAGCAGCGATCGTAGCTCGCCGGCGGCAGTAACGCCCACTGCATTCTCAGGCAGACAAAGCATGGACTACCCAGGAATTTGGACTTCCGAGGCAGCTTCTGAAACACAAGGCCAGGAACAGGCTGCCAGCACCGTACTGGAAAACAGAATGTACCTTATCATCGGTAAAGCCTGCCCCAACCGCTCTTCCAGGAACAGTTATTTGTGCCCTGACTTAAGGCAGTTGCCTGAGAAGGATGCCTGCAGTCAGGCTGACAGGAAAACATCCTAGGAAAGAAAGAAAAAGAGATGGAAGAAGGCTCATTACCAAAATGCAGCACTACCAAGTGGGCCGAATGTCTCTACAGACCTTCAGGAAGTGGGTCTGAGTCCTTTCCCAAGTCTTGGTATTCCAGGCACAAACTCCTGTCAAGATGATTATTTATTAACATCTAGTCACATCATGCAGACACCCAGCACATGAAATCTATTAAGATGTTTACAATATCGAAAGGCCTGGTGTAAGGCAGTGGAATTTTTTCACGGCATTCATCCTGGAAATGAAAAGCTCAGATTAAAGCTGTAAATCCCACAGTCTGTAATTAAAAGCTGTCCCTGCAATTCTACTAGTCCTAGAGAAAACGGGTCCCACCATATGGTTTGCACTGCACGCTCCGACAGCACGGTACCCGGATGGGGATGTACCAGAACCTGCTCAAGATTTGGATCTGCAGAGTGGTGGATCTCAAACATTCCTTCTCACCTTCAGGTCACTGAAGGAGAAAAGCCCTCATGCCATCCTCTCTGGAAGCAGGAGGCCACTTGATAACTGAGCATGCAAAGTCCGGTCTATCCACCTGACCAGGGACCCCTGCCTTCTCCTCCATTGCTACTGCTGGAAACCTGCAACAGCTCCAAAGTACATTGATTGAGACAGCAGAAATTCTAAGAAAGAGGAACCAACCACCACAGAGCAGAAGAGAGAAACGGGGATCTGCTCGTAGGTCTTAGCTCTAATGCTGCCCATGCCTTTCAGCCACCAAGGCAATTAGCTATTGCTTTTAGGATCGCTGCCCAAAATTAAGCAAGAGGAGTCTGCTGTTCTGTAGGGCAGTCACTAAGCTGGAAAAGAAACGCAAGGAGAGACGCTGTGAAAAGGCACACAGACAACCGAGCTACAGTCCCTCAGCATTAAGCCTCGATAATGGAAAGAAAAATGCACAGCAGCAACATTAGCTTTTCTTTTTTAAAAAGCATCAGAGGTCTCAAACCAGTGACCTAACAGTAACGCTTCACGTAAGAAAATGAACCTTGCTTGACGAGCAGTAAGGAAGCTGAATAGAAACATGGACAACTAAACTTATCCATATGACAGCTATGTTTCTGGTGTTAAGTATTTTTCAGTAAGACTCTAAGGTCAGGCATTAGAAGACATTCGAAGACAACGCTTCAGGTCACAAAGAGGAGGCGAGATGAAAAGAAAAGCCTCCTGGGCCACACTCGCAGGCGCAAGCAGCCATTACCCACCCAAGAGCCGCGCAGGGGTTCCAACGAGCACAACTGCAAAGCCAGCGGATCTGCAGGACAACAGTGACTTTTTAAGCCGACCTACATTTCACCCATCCCAAACGAGCGTGCGGGAGCGCTGCCTGGGCGAGCTCTCACTCCTCTCTTCACACGCTCGCTGGTGTTAGCTACAACTCCTCAGTCTCCAATACTTCGTGTGAAAACCTGACCTTCCTCCAACCGTTTGGGGGAACGAGCTCTCCCCCACCAAGCCGAGCTAGCACTCAAATCAACAGAGAGAGGGGAGGAGGAGGAGGAGTACCTCTTACACACATCCCTCAACTCTAAGGACAGCTGTGTTTTGGGTTTCTTTTCTGCAGCGGCTCCCACAGCAGATGCCTGAAATGTCAAGATGTCCCAACGGCACCAAGTGTTTCCACAACAAGACGGGGGTCAGAAGTGAAGAACAAGCTTATTTCCGCCTTTCCCCACCAGCTCCAGAGCCGACGCTATTTTTCCTCCCAAGTATAAACACCCAGCCCAGGTTATACCTGAAACGAGCCGGAGAAGGGAGTCCACGGAGAGCAGCGCCGGGAAACTGTACCCGGGTGCCCCCCACCCTCTTCACCTCGCCATGGCAGGGGGACACACGGGACTTCAGCAGTACACCAGGGCCGGGAAGGAGGCGAGGGCCTCACCGGGGCCGGCCCCTGACCTCGGTGGGAAAAGGGACCGGGGAAGAACCGGCCCTAAGCGGAGGGAAGGGACCGGTCCTGAGGGGGG
>VWZL01002135.1:0-45539 GCA_013396915.1 Stercorarius parasiticus | reverse complement strand
CCCCCCCATCTGACTGGTTTATTGCACATTCAAACGTACTGAAGGGATTAAATACACTCTATGAACAGGTATGACTTCACAGCCATTTCGAAAAGCCAGGGCCGCGGGGATTCTGCTCAGCCCAAGACTATACAGGTGCTTCTCTGCAGACTGTTGCATTTCCTCTCTTTTCTCCAAAAAAAGAGTCACATCATAGTTTCATTTACATCCCAACAACCAGTACTGCAGAAACTGGTCCCCAAGTGCCAAAAGATTCCTAGAGAACACAGGTCTGAACACGCCTCTCCTGTAGAGTCTTGTGGGATGAGCATCGTTACCCACCCCGTGCAAATCTCACAACATGGTACAATTTTACACCTCCAATGCAATCCTTACTCCCACCAACAAATCACAAGAATTATGGTCAATGGAGGGGGAAAAAAAAAAAATAAATTCCACAAACAAACAAAACAGAGAAAGATGCCAGGGTTTTGACAAGTGTCTACTTTCTGTCCTATCACAGTTTAAAGCTATTATCAAAGTCAATTAAAAAAAGACAAAATAGAAGTATTCCAGTAGACATCTCCTAAGAACAATTTCTTACCCACAGCTGAATTTCAATGCGCTATTCCATAAACATAACATCTGTTAAGTGTTTCAGTAATGAATCTCTAAAAATCAGGCTTGCCAAAGAAAAAAAATCCTATACAGGCAAGTCTGCTTTTCTTAAGTTTAGACACGTTTGATAGATAACTGGGTCTTTCCGAAGCCATGTTATTTGTTAAAATACTGTCTCATCTTGGTGTGCAAACTGGAAAAAAATGTTAGCGATTCAGGTATTTGATTTGCTTTTGTTTCCCCTGGGAAGTTGTTTTAGCCATGTGTTAGAGAGCAAACCTTTTCATATTAGTTTCAGATATTGGAAAAAATAGCCTTATATGGCTCTCTGGAGAAATTTTTATCCCTACAGAACTGAAGTCATAAGTTCTTTCAATAGCTTTCCATAACATTTAAAATGTACTCACTGTATAGTTACCCTTTTACCTCAACCTCCAAATAAACCTCTCCCAAGGCCAAAACCCGCCCAACAGAAGTCCGCTCTATTCACTTGGCTTTCAGCGATTTCCACGTGAGTCTCAGAATTTGAAGTCACACAAACACATCTCGGGTAAAACAGCGGCACAGAAATCACAGCTTTGGGATCGAACAGGTTTTTATCCTCTGTCTCCTCCTTACAAGGCTTCCCTGCGAGGTACTTACATCTGAACGAACTATGGAAAGCAATTCTGCAGGAGGAAATAATTGTTCTCGTGTGCAAAACAATTAAGATTTCAGCCAGGACAACCAAAAAGAAATCATCCAATACCATTTAAGCTGTCCCAGGTTCCTTCACTTTTCTCAAGGTGAGCCACAGCTTCCACTGGGAGCTTCCTGCTAAGGCAGAACTTGGATTTCTTTACCTTTCAGTTAAAATGTTCATATGGAGGTATTTTCTGCTAGAAGTTGACTTTTTAAACAGGTGTTTTAAAATGTGCAATGCAAATTGTAGTGCCAGTCAGACACTGCACCCGCCGGACTCTACAAGGGCTCAAGCTTGATTTAAGACAAACTAACCAGGTACACCTACCAGCTGCAAGTCCTCAGCAAATTAAGCTCATTCTTAATTACACTTTGATTCTCCTATTAAAAAAAACCCCACAAGTCACTGACCCTATCACAATATGTGTTACAAATCTAGCAGAATATCCTGTGTAACCAAAGCCAAATGCTGAACTTGGCTGTATTTCATTTTATGGGGAGGGGGATGGAAGGAGAGGGAAGGGGTTATTGTAACAAAGGGGAGAAAATAGAGTTGGAAACCACCAACAAAAGCCCCTACCCCCACCCTCATCCACCAGCAGCGGAAGGGAAACAGCCCCATCTCTAAGTTGTCTAGAGTTCGGATGCTTCAGACAGCTTAGCAGGAAGTTCACAGCAAGCTTCTTCTAGCTTTTGATTTGGTGGTCCATGAGCTAGCATCTGTTTCCTTTGGTTGCTTTTTCACTCCACAGCAAACCCACATGTCTCTTCCACAGCTGTCAACAGCTTCTCATAAAGCTTCTCGTATGACTCGTAAGGCGGAATGTCAATCCGGTTAAAGCTAGAGGTAAAATAAGAACACATTGCAGACTATGAATCTAAAATATTTATTGGAAAAAAAAATAATCTACATCAGCTACATATAGATAGAATTTGCGCAAATCAAAGAAAACCTCAGCCACTTTGGTGGCCAAAGGAGACAGGATAAAAACCAAGTGTGCTTCTGCAGCAGGAATGCACGACTTAATAGGGTAGTATTGGGGAGGAGGCGGCAGGTGGCAGATGCGGGAGACTTGGAAGTAAAGCAAGCCCTCAGACAGGCGGGCTCCCCGCTCTGCCTGCAGACAATCTGCGCCTCTGCTGAAGTGATTTCCTGTCTCTGATAGAGGGAGACCTCCGTACGAGAGCTCAGCTCTGTGCTGTGCTGTACCAACAGCACACTCTTCCTACCTTTTACATCTGACGACTACTGTCTGTAACCCTGGACGAGGACTCACTGCTGTGAGTAATTTCTCAGTGAATACTTTTGCTGAACGCATAGAAATAAACTTACAAATATCTCACTATCCAGAATAATCAAGTCTGGGATAAACGAAAACCACAGCTACTGTAGAAGGCAAATGAAGCTATACGATGAGAAGTCGATTATTTTGCTGGCGGCAGAGAACAGATATTTCCAAGCCAGCAGAGCACACGGGGATTCACCTATGCCTATCACATGACTAATCCATAGCTGGGACCAACAGAGATGACGCCTTTAAAGCAAGACAAAGGGAAAGCATGCACTGACATGCGGAACGTTTTCATCTTACCAAGTGTGGGCTTTTGGAAGGTTGTCTGTGTTTGCATCTATTAAATGGATGGTAAACAGTCTGGGTCCTGCAGCGCCTGTAGAACCTTACAGACAGACATTCTAGTTAATGCATTTCAACAAAACATCATTCATGCACACAGATTCTGCTACTTATAAAAAGGCAAGAGAGAAAAATCCCAGTTCCAGCTGCAAATACAAGTATGTCATAGGCTAAATCTGCAGATCAGGTTTGCAGCTGATGAAGGGATGGCAGAAGTGATAGGGCTGTTCATGACAATTAATTTGCAGACGAGTATTTTGGAAAGCTGCTAAATTTTATATTAACAATGTTGCACTTTCAAAAATGAAAAGACTTACGTGCAAAAAGATTTTCCTTGTAAGAGAGAACTATATATTTTACTTTGAACATCAGTTAACTCTGTCAGCCAACAGATGGAACTTTATCAGGAGAATCACACCAAATGTCCTGGTTTCAGCTGGGATAGAGTTAATTTTCCTCCCAGTAGTTGCTGTGTTTTGGATTTAGTATGAAAATAATGTTGATAACACATACGGTTTTAGTTGTTGTTAAGTAATGCTTGTATTAAGTCAAGGACTTTTTCAGCTTCTGATAGAAGCTGAGAGGGAGCATCGACAGGACAAGCTGCCAGAGGAATATTCCATACCATCGGCGTCATGCTCAGTGTATAAATGGGGGTTGGCTGAGGGCAGGGATCAGGAATCACTGCTCGGGATGGGCTGGGCAACCGCTCCTTGGGTGGTGAGCAATTGTATTGCATCACTTCTTTTGTATATTCTTTTACCATTATTATTATTATTTCTTCTGTTACTGTTCTATTAAACTGCCTTTATCTCAACCCACAAGGTTTTTTTTCCTTTTTCTCCCTCTTCTCCATACTCTACTGGGTGAATGAACGGCTGCGTGGTCCCAGTTGGCAGCCGGGGTTAAACCATGACAACAGCCTAGGACGCTGCCACCTTTTCTGATGACAAAATCTGAATTTTATTTTTAAAGTCTAATGGTTTGTTGACAAACAATGAAGGGAATACTATTTTCATGTGAAAAAGTTGTTCAGAATCAGGTGCGTGCTTGCACGCAATGGCAAGTTGCCATCAGTCCACAGAGTTGTAGGAGACTGATAAGCTAATATTGACACCAAAGTGCTACACGATGACAGATTTACCAGCTTGTATCACTATCAGCAATGGCTAACGTGCTCGCCGTCAGCAGAGCTGCTGACAAATGTAAAACTGCTCTTGGGATCAAAAGTTTGCAAGTGCTTGAGTTATCCAGTAATAAGCTGATATTTTACAAGGGGCTAATAAATACCACACGATTTTTATCTCTTTCTCCCACCCCACAGATTAACTCGTCCTCCACATCAGTCACCTTGTAAAGCCTTGAAACCTTGAAGCGGGACACGCGTCGAACCCGTCACAAACTGCAGCAGCCTTGCCCTTCTTTCTTCATCAAATGTTTCCACCGCTTGCCAGAACCACTTCACAATATTGCTGTCAGCCATGCAGTGCTTTAGACGCGTGTTTGACTTCCAGTCGTTCAGGTCTATCTTATCCAGGCCTCCTATGATTAGCTGTTAAAGGATTAGAAAATGCTTTTAACATTCAGAGTAATTTCAAGTTTGCAGCTATAAAACCATAAATCCAACCATTTCACAAAGCCTAGCATTCTTTATGCACCCGAACCACCTCTTTGGTGCATGGTAAATGCTCCAAACCAGTTTGGAACAGGCAGTGAACCTCTCCAGTCAAACTGCAGTGAAACTGGCCAAGGAGTACGCTTACCAGAACCAGAATTTTCACAAGAAACGAGAGTCAGAAGCCCATTCAAGACCTGCTTTGTTAAATCTATCCTACCTGAGAAGTACAGTACATCTTTACGAGGGCACAGCACAGTCTTGGAAGAAGACATGACATCTACAGCGCTACACGGCATCACTGTCCCGATGCAGGTTTGTCCTAGAGGTGCCAATACCAACTAGGACAGAATCCTGCTCGGTTCATGGTAACATCCCAGTCGGTTTGTTATTCCCCAACAAACTACAGAAACTTTGCATCTGTTTTCTGATGCCGTTTGTGTGAGGCTCTGACACAGACCAGACATATTACTTCAATCTTTTTTCCAGATGACACCAGGTTGCAAAACACTGTAAAAGGAAGCCACTGCTGGCCATGAATCTAACCACCTCCCCTGGCAACGGCAAATAAATGGCACAGAGAAGACTTCATCCCTCAAAACAAAATGTGCGTCATATTCTAAATTTCCCATAATATTCCATACTGAGGATCACATGAGAAGCTACCATGTAGCAGCTGCCTTTTTATGCCACCAAGACAGCAGCCGCTTACACTCATTTACATTATTAGGACAGTTGTGACTGTTGTGATGCAGACAGTATTGAAATATTTAATGGATTTTTAATCTGCCTTTTCAGGCAGCTCGCAAATGGGATGCAATAACTTCACGGGGTTAATCGGTATGCACTAACGGCTAGCACAAAGCCAGTGCTTCCAATACCACAAATGGTCGATATTCCACAGGTTGCCTTATTCTTTTAAAAAGGCAAAAACACAGGAAAAATTGCTATAACAGGAGTTATTTTAAGAGGTAGCATTCTGCACCTTGGGACTAAATGAGAAGACATTCATTTCTTTTCTATATGCTCTACACTTCTATTTTAGTTCCTACAAACCATGCCCAATGTGCATACAGGAACAGCCAGGTGTGGAAATGGTTACTGAAGAAAACAAGTTCTGGGGTAGATAAACACGTCAGGTCTTGCCAACAGTTCCTCACACCTGCAGTGCCCCCTCCCTGCCCAGACCACCTGCTTTGAGGGTTAGTCCTCCGTCAAACAACATGCTGTATTTGCCTTTCCCTGTTTAAGTAGCCCTCTCAACAATGTCTGCCCAAAGAATGTCTAGAATAAACCGAAAAGGGTTTGGTTAAGCAAATACACAGCTTTGTGGTATGTAAATTGGAATAAGTTTTGTGGGAGTGTTTTTTGTTTGCCTGGTTTTTTGTGTGTGGTGTTTTTTTTTTTTTTTTAATCAGTTCTTGATTGCGGATCAAACAAATTACAAAACAGTATTTCGTTTGGATAAAAGATACCTCAAGTTCCTTCTGGTCAAATGGCTTAAGGAGATGTTGAGGAATAAGTTCATTAAAACCTTTCTGCAGAGCCAGGAACTGTGCCTCTATTCCTCTCATAAATCGCCAGTTTACATACAACCTGGGGGGTGGAAAGAAAAAGTCAGGGATGATGAGTTAGACAGGACTGGGCTTTTTATAGCAGAGCTGGAAAACACTCGTTGTACAGAGGAACTTGTTTTAACACACACATTTGGTATTATGAAAGAAGTGCTTATCGGTTTCTTTTTCACTCAACAATTAATTATTGCACCATCAACAGAAAAAACGAAGTACAATTCACAGCTTCATCTTCCCAGGTCTTACAATAGCACGTTGTGTGAAAACACTCCTGTCATTTATGACTCGGGTATTTCCCCCCTAAATACTTATTTCATTAGTTTCACTATATTAAAAAAATCCTCTGTTTAGCACTTTCTTTCCACTACATTTACAGGACATATTTTTGCTCTGCAATACCTGACATATTCTTTCTTGTTCTCTTCTGTCACTGGAATATTCCTGCCATTTGGTTTGAGTTCGTGCTGTAAAATCCGCCCAAAAGCATTGTGTTCCACACAAAATGTATGGTCCAGAACTGGGGTGATATCGTTCTCTCTGGCAAGGGAAAGACAGAGGGTAAACCTCGTATTTTTGATATTTTGATAGCTCTCATTGGTGAGGCTGGCGGTTTGTTATTTGAACGCTAATTAGTCTTCAGGATAAACCTAGTAACTAGCCACGTGCATTTCACAGCACTAGAGGAATACCGCCGCCATCACCAATTTCTATATAGCTTAGTGCATGTTGAAGAGCCTGGTCAGATATGAGTCATCCATCTAATTCTAGTAGTACTCAGGATAATTAATAAAACCCTATGTAACACAAAACCACACACACACACACAGGAATAATCTGATCTGCTGTCATGTATCAGTGTGAAGCACAGAAGACATCACATGCAGTGAAATTAAACAACATCAGTAACTTTGAATACAAAAGTCAAAACAGCATTTACAAAAAGAAATCAAGATAACGCTGAAGAGTCCCAAAGCTACACTGAATGTTGGGTTTTGTTCTGAACTGTAAGTATGCAGAAGCCCAAATTACTTCCATTTATTTCCATTTTAATCAAAGTTGGTTTTCTTTTGAGTGAGGCTGTACTCTGTCCTGAGTCTGGATTTTGATACTGTGATATTCTACCATACCCATCCAACGTTTAATGATTTAGTATCTATTCTGCTGCAAGGAGAGCTGACACAGAGCTTGGAACGAGAACTTTTCCTTGAGTACCTTGAGCTTTTTGACACAGCAACAGTAGTTTGATAATTTTGTACAGATCTCCACCATTACAAGATTTTTGCAAACATGTTCTGTAAAGCGTTATCTCACTATTACCAACATACTCTACCCCATCTTCTCTACGTGAGACAAGTGATAAATACAGTACTTACAAGATCCAGACTAAACTTTTGTGTAATTCTGGGTCAACAGATTCCAGATCGGAGAGCTGAATGGGCTTGCCCAGAAGCTGTTTGTAAAAGGGAACCGTGAACCCCCCATTGATATAGTGTCCATGGAACACAGCCAAACCCATTATCCGACCAACAAAATGGAAATAAGACAAATGGTCCTGCAGGGAAAGGAGAGAAAATCAGGCCGTGGGAAGACACTGACATCTTGTGGTTATATCTGTGCCATCAGTTGTATGTTCAGTGCAAGTTATCTGCAACCCTCGGAGCAAGAGAAGCCACCATTTTTCCTCATAACAAAACCAACAACAGAAGCATTTAACGATTAAATGTCTCAAGTGTCTGTGAATTACTCGACTACTAAATTGCGTGCAAGTCCTCTAGACCTCTCAAAGGGCAAAACTTGGGAAAAGAAAATCCCCAGAATCCAAAATATGACAATTCCAAACAAATCAGTTTATTCTTTGTTTAACCATCAAAAGCCTTTTGCTCTTGAAGAAGCAGGCCATGTGCTAGTTTTTTTTCACGTCTTTTACGTTGCTTATAAACTGACTTTTGAAAACTGAGTCCTGTGGTTGAGATTCTTCCAATCTATCTTCCCCATCTTACAGAGCAAATGTCAGGAAATGTCACGTCAGGAAAAATCCCTCTATCCTAATACAGAACTGCTGCTCCTTTCAGGTTCTGCATCAATACAAATCTGCCAGCGAGAAAAAAAAAAAGCAAGCAGAGTAGCTTATTGAGAAAGGGCAAGCAAGGCACAGACGCCCCTACAGTCATGGGGTAAACACTGCTTAGGATGCAACGCTGCTTACACAGCCGCCCGCATTCACAGTGAAGATGAATTTCACCTCTGTATATCTTCTCAGAATCATCAGGCATCCCAGTCAGTACTGAGGAGTCTCACAGAAATCACATACTTATCAAAGGATCCCTCCTCTCTCCTGTTTTTTAATGTCAGAACAAAACCCCTCTGCTTCATACTATATTTTCATCAGAGTTAGGTTGATGGTTGGACTAGATGATCTGAAAGGTCCCTTCCAACCTAGGCAATTCTATGGTTCTAAGACTCATTAACACATTCTTATTCTGCTTTACCCTTTGGTTTACACTCTTGTCACGGAAGAACAGCTACAACAAAAAACTGCAGGGGACCTCTGTTAAAGCAGGTGCGTCACTCAGAAGTTAATACTTACAGGATTGATAGAAGAGTCTGGATTGATTTGCAGCATGTAAATATTATCTGTGGAGTACTGGAAGAGTCCATAATAGGGATTCAACATTTCATGGCACAGTAAATACAACCATTCTCTGCCAAAAAGAAAGAAGAGAAAATAAACGCCACTTCCACTTAAGTTTCAGACAACACAATTATTGTGAATCGTCAATCTAGACATCAGTTATGAAATGCTTATTTCAAAATCAGCTCACCTCGTAGTGCCCCCCATTTGCAGACCAAAAAGTTATGCTTAAAAACCGGTAAAGTGTCTTACTCCACTCATAGTCAGACTTATTTCAGTTTAGAAGTACTGAAGGGACTAACATCAATCAGAGAGTGAAATTCAATATTCAATTCAAGGTCTATATGCTCCTTGAAAGACCTCACGATTGGAGCTGATGACACTTTACTTAGCGAACTGTTGCTGGGATCCCTGTTGCTGGGATCACCCCTTTGTCCAGTAAGATAACAGCCCATCCCTAAACAAGCCTTTTACACTCACTGGGTAATGGTGATGAAAACAGAGCACCTACGGGGAAGAGGGGAAACAGAAACACCTCAATCTGGCGTTAATTCCAGTAACGATCCCAAATACAAGGCATACCAAGTCATTTAAGTATGAGCCTTTGACACCAGGGGGGCTGTGGGACGACTGTTAAATCACATGTGTCCACTTTCCAATCTACCATAATATGAACACTGAAGCTGCAACCACTAGCTATGAACTCGATCACAAATAACTTACGTGTACCATTAAGAGATAATTTGAAAAGGAATGATAACAGCACAGGTCAGGGGACAATTTTACAGTTAAAAAGTCTCAGACAAGCCCCCACATCTCACCTTGCTACTCCTCCATAATCCAGGCCTTCCTCTCCTCGAAATTTCACCATAAGCCTCTTTTTCAAGTCCTTTGGCCTCATCTTCATTATCTGACGGTAGGATTCCTATATGTGTAATTTTACAATCAGACTTTTTATTTCCTTCCTATAATTAAGTCTACGAAAATGCATTACTGTAATAATAACTGATTGTTACTCAACTACAGCAAACATTATTCTGCTAAAGTGCTCATCTAAAGCGAATTCCAATGACAGCTCTGTTAATACTCGGTGGATTTCACTACCTCTTTCATGAAGCAGAGTTGTTATAATCAAAGATCACTTTTACTTAACTACTGAGCGATAAAAGCTGGTAACAGTAGTAAAAACTCCATCAAATACCTCAAATATTTCCTCTCTGGATACTTCAATGCGACAGTGACCAGCCTGGGGTTGCTGAAGAGAGAGCTCATGTCTAAGAACTTTCAACTTTTGTACCAAGTCTCTTTCATATCTTTGTGCAGGCAACTCCTCGCCGTCTTCTAATGACCCCTCATTTGGAGCTGGCAGAGGCTGCTGGCTGGGCTCTTTTAGCTGGCATTGATGGCTTTGAAAGAAAAGTAAAATATTTATTCTGGAATGTTAACAATAAGGAATATGTAAAACAACGATGGAAGAACTGATCAAGCTTCTCCAAGAGGAACCTGGAGTGAAATGTTTATTCAGCTGGGTAACTTCTATAGCATCGTTACCCTACATTCAGGGACATAAGGAATACAGATATTTACACTAAGAGTTTCAGCAATTTTCAGCTCAGTTTTTACATGTCAATACATTGTGAAAGGCTGTGGAGCATGATCACTGAATGCTGACTGAGCAGTTAATAAAAAGTTTGTATGGTATTTCTCCCATATAGTGACAACTTTCAAGAGTATAACATGAAAAGACACCTCCAATGGAACAAAAACCAGCTTTATAAATTGAACTAACAACTGCAATGAATTTTATTCCAGCTTCACACAAAATAAAGCTAGGGATTCTTGACACAGTAAAAGTACTGCATCTATAGTTATTAAGAGAAAGATGTACTTGTCCCAAATAGCTGCAGCTTCATAGAATAGCTGGGTTGGAAGGGACCTTTAAAGGTCATCTAGTTCTACTCCCCTGCCCTGGGCCAGGACACCTCCCCATCCAACCTGGCCTTGGACACCTCCAGGGATGGGGCAGCCACAGCTTCTCTGGGCAACCTGGGCCAGGGGCTCACCACCCTCACCGTAAAACATTTCTTCCTGATATCTAATCTAAATCGCCCCTCTTTCAGTTTAAAACCATTCCCCCTCGTCCTATCCCTCCCCTCCTGATCCAGAGTCCCTCCCCAGCTTTCCTGTAGCCCCTTTAGGCACTGGAAGGGGATATATGGTCTCCCTGGAGCCTTCTCTTCTCCAGGCTGAACAACCCAAACTCTCTCAAGCCTGTCCTCACAGCAGAGGTGCCCCGACCCTCGGAGCGTCTTAGTGGCCTCCTCTGGACCCGCTCCAACAGGTCCACATCCTTTGATGTTGGGGGGCCCCAGAGCTGGACGCAGTACCCCAGGTGGGGTCTCACCAGAGCAGAGCAGAGGGGCAGAATCACCTCCCTCGACCTGCTGGCCACGCTTCTTTTGATGCAGCCCAGGATACAGTTAGCTTTCTGTATCACGCATTCAATTATCCTTATCCTTTATTATCCAATTATCCTTTATTTGGGTTGTGGAGCAACGAGTTTTTGATATAGAGATTCCAGAGCTGGCTTCAAGCACAGACAACTCAGATCCAGGAAAAAGTCTGATCTTGGGTACAAGCAGCACTGCCAGGCTGCTTCCAGGGTCAGGGTCAGTTCTGTAACAGTTCAGCTGCCTTTGCATGATGCAGAGCTTGAGCTTATTAAATCCTGCTAAACCCGAGCTGGCTGTGCACAGCATCAGGCAACTAGACTCCAGCTGGCTTCATATTCCTGCTGTCTGGAGCTCACGGGAGCACGAAGCCAGTCCGGGTCTAGCACAGAGCTAGAACTGCTGAAGCAGAGAGGCATGAGCCGAGTGCGGAGGAACCGCCTGTCAGACCCTCCACCCCACGCCTCCAGTATTTCCAGAACTCCATATTCGCTCCAACATAGCTTGGTGCAATTTTGTCAAACCAGCTTAGAGAGATCAGCGTTGTGCCAAAATAAGCAAGCTCTCCCTTAAACCTGGGGATTGCAAAGCATAGTAAAAACATTTTTGAAGAGTATCTGCAAAAAGGTTAGATAAAACCAGCACTGAGAACCAATGCTCGGACCCTGGCTAGAGCACTGGGTGCATCTCTTCCCCAATATCATTATCATGCAGCTTTTCAGCCCCCGTGACTCCCAGACTGTAGTTAAAACTGGACAAAAATAAAAGGTTTAAGAACCCAAACTAGACATGAATCATTTATCAGGCGAGGTTCTTACTTCATGATGTGATGTAGTCGTGGATCTGTGAATTGTGTGGTTCTGTTGTTATGATCTACAAAATATATTCTTCCTGAAACTGTACTTCTAACTTCCCAACCTGGAGGCAAAGGTCCTAGTTCATCACAATTCACACTGTTAAGGTCTCTAAGGAGAAAAGCAAACAAAATGTTAAAGCACTTCTGAAGTTAAGATGAAATCAACTTATATTCGGGGGGGGAGGGGGAATGAATTTGGTGCTCAGAGATTCTAGGCTATGGAAGTCTTAGGAAGGACAGAACAGCTATTTTAATGCTTTCTTTTTAGAATCCTCAATCTAAGCAGCGCAACTCCCTGCGTATGCACGGTATACAGACAGGTAAATCAGCAAAACATCTTCTGTCTTTGAAAGGCTTTGAAAGTAACAAATTCATACAGCTTAAAAGTAACTTCCATATGCAGCATCGTCATTTAGGTGACGACAGAGCTTCTGAGGGCTGTAAAAGGAGGAAGAGACATTTTTTCATAGCAAAAATTTCACACAGAAATTCCCATTAACACTAATGTGATCCACATGCGGAAAACCAAACGATTAAGTAAAGGCCTCTGCACCAACCACTGTCTCCAAATACCCTGGAAGTTAAGAGGCTAAGGCAGCCAAATACTAAAATCACCTAAAAAAAACCCCTCCACCCCTTTAGTTAGACAAGGTTACAATCCTAACTATTTGACCTATAAATCATTGAGAGTAAGGCTTTACCAACACGTTCACCCCTTTCATCCTAGATAAATTCTGGGCATCATTTTAAGTGCTGCTAAAGGTAGTCTCTCACTTTCAGGCAGTGTTTGAATTCAATACGTAGGATGTATTTACACCTAGAAAATTGAAAACGCTTAAGGTCCCAGCCACCTCATAGAGAAAAACACTGAGAGTGGCATAAAAAGGAAGGAGGGAAACCTGAAGATTATTTTTAGACAGAAAAGCTACTGTTAAGTAAAATACTCTTTAGACAGCTGGCATGGATTCATCTGTTATCCAGGGCTGTATTTCCTTACCTAAATCTAACCATGCAGCATCAGTATAAATGAGTAAACCAAGAGGCTTTTTAGAAAGGTAGAAACACTTTGTACACCAAAGGCTTCACTAATGTCCCAGTGAGTATAAGCCAGCAGGGGATAGATACCCCGGCAGACAGACAAGCCTTTGTTAGGCTTCTTAAAGAAGATTATGGCTGTAACCATTTGTTTCAATCAGCTGTGCATCTGAAAGTACTTTAGGGATCTGATTACATCAAGTTTTAACCTACATCTGTGCTAAATGCCAAGGTTAGGTTTTTGCACTGCGACTTGGTAGTAAGAAAGCCACCTTTAACTAAAACAAGAGCGACCTGTGACTCACAGGACACTGTTGTCTCCACTTACATTGCTGGTCCTCAAAACCTGGCTCTAAGATTTGTGGAGAGAAGCAGCAATGCCTTTCGTTAGGCCAACCAGCATCACCCGAAGAAGAGACAAGGCTTTGGGCACACAAGCCTGACATGAGTGACATGAAAAATGACCACTGTCATTTCTTCTTCCAACGATACCAGCTAATCTAACATCAGCTATTTTCTCTCTCTCGACTTTATTTTTCATATCCTTCATATACTGTGGTTTCATCAACACTTTTGCCTACGCTACTTTATATCATTTTTCTAATATCCTGTATCACATTCATGAATTATCCAGCCAGCGCAGCAGCTGAAGAGTTACAAGCTTTGTGTTTCACTCTTGAATCTGGTGTGCAGGTGGTCCGGCCGAACAGCCCAGATTCAGAGCTCCTCAAGGAAAAGCGCCAGACCTTAGTCACAAAGACCGGCATTAACCGCAGGTTAAGGTTTAAAGCGGCTTTACTACATTAATCATGTGGAGGCTTCCAATTTTCTAGCTGCAACTCATCGGTCTGAAGAATAAAAAAACCCCAACACCACTTCAAGTTTAAAGATGACAAGTAAGCTCTGCTTCAGTTACACAGAAGTGAGCACTTTTTAGAGCAAAAGTTAGAAGTTCAATACCCAGGAAACAAGGGCTTTAAGAAAGTAGACACTTATTTACTGCTTTCATACAAAAAAAAAAAAAAGATAAGGTAGGATTCATAAATCTGTGGCTTCACCAAAAAACAACAATAAAAAAGTCAAACAAACAAAAAAACGTCACATTGACATTTTAGGAAGAATTTGTCAAATGGGAGTTCCCGAAAGACTACGTATGTTTTTTCCCTTTTGTTTTACATGATTCACAAGTAGATAATTCTTTCTTTCAAAAAAGAGCAATCCTTAACGTTTGGTGAAAAGGTTACGAGAAAGATCCAAAATTATTCCTCTGCTCGTAGCTCTCCCTCTAAATTTAGACAGGGCATTTCATAGATTTTTGCTCTTAGTGATTCAGCTTCCTGCCACTCCCCCAAAAAAACCCTGACTTCATAACTATAAACACGTACCTTGGTATCCTAGGGTCATGCCATGTGCTAACTCCAGTCTGCGTGTGCAAAAAATAAACCTGTCCCTGTACCGTTGTTCTTTGTTCTATGAAAAGGGAAGAAAGATTATTCTTAATTACAAATCTGAAAAGAATCTGAATAAACTGTTTGTTCAAAGCCATTAGCATGTTATCTTTCTGTCAGAGGTAGGAGAAAGCACTTGAGCCATCCCACCTGATCTCCTGCAGCATGGACTGTTTTGTCTTTAAACACTGTCTTCACAAATTTACTCTGACTACACATTTTGGTGTTATTTTCGGAACTCACAAATCCATGCACCAGTATGTTTTAGTTTGCATTTTTATTTTTAGACTTTGAGGCAACCCAAACCCCCAAACTGGCTTTCCTTACTCCTAGGTTTGGTGCGCTCTTTTCCGAGATTTACATTCTCCTTAATCTTATCCTCCCTAATCTTCTGTACTACTGGCTGCTTTGTTGCTTTTATATTTTCCTGATCGTTTCTCAAATGTGGGCTCAAACCTACACAACATGCCAAGGGGGAAGGAAAAAATAGCATTACTGCTCTAGTTTAAAGAGCTCTTTACATTTGTTCTCCCTAGATACACAGCCAAGATTAGCAGTGAATTTTCTATAACAGCATCATACCACAAACTCATGTTTAATTCACCGTCAACCTCTCAGTGTATCCTGGCGTAGTCAACTGCTAATTAGCCAATCTCAAACTCCCATCTGCACTGCTTAGTTCCTTTTCCAAAATGCAGACCATTAGATGCATGTGGATGCTGCATGTTCTAACAGGTAAACCATGTCTATATATTAAAATGGGAGCATTTTTCTCTGAAGTCTTTTGAGAAAAAAAAAAAAAACACTTCAATTTTATGGAAAAGTTCAATTTTACGGAAAAATCTTACCGTAGCCTTCTGGTAGGTCAGGCGACTGGTGACCGTGTGGTCTGTTCTGAGGTGTCTGTACATGACCTCTGACTTCAGGAGTCCGAAGTCGCTGTGCCTGAAGCCTCTGATCTTGACTGGGGGACTCTACGAAGCGACAGTTGCCTCCGCCAGCAGCCCCCGTAGTGTCTGTGTATGGTGCCGGTTCTTCCATAAAACAGCTCAGCGGCCTTCCCGGTCCGGAATCTTCATAAACCGTTCTGAAAATAGGGAAATTTCAAGAGTTTCCATCACAAGAGAAGTAAATGCAGAAATAACTGTTCTCTCTCTCTCTCTCTCTCCATTACCTCAAGTGCTGCAATTTTTAACCCAAGATATGCCACTTTCTTAATGTTTTTATACCCCAAATTTCTCACAGAAGTGCCAGAAGCACTGGTAACAAAAAATATCCAGTTTAGCTTATTTTCTTCAAGGGAGTATCCAGCTATAACCTTACTTCCTGATACATATTCACAGACAATATGTTAGTCACACTGATATTTAATATTTCTAGTGTTAATTAAATTCATTCCACATATAAACCATTTTTCTAATTAAGTGTAAAGAAAACAATCCTTACCCTTCATTCTCCAAAAGCCCTCTACAGTCTACTACAGAACCTCCTGTACCTATTCTGTCCCGTGTCTGTAAACTGACTGAAATAAAAAAAAGAAACACAATTAATAATAAAAGAACAACTTTTCCCTTAAAAACAACACAAAGCCAAACAACCCACATTTATAAAGGGTAAAATATTAAGGAAAACTGTATCCTACCCACGAAAGCACACCACTTACCAAAACTCCTCCTGTAACCCTAAAGCGTTACTGATTTTCTAAAAATGGAGATGAGAAACCAGAGGCTTCAAACCACATCAAAACCTAAGCTGAGTCTGTTTCTGTAAGTACCAAACATGTCAGGTTCTACATCTGTGTTTCAAGAGGATCCGGCAAGGTAAACTGGCAAGAAATGACTCACCACTAGATGTCATCATTACGGTGAGAATTTGGGGTTTGCCCAATATATTTATGTATCAATGAAAAGCTCGGGTTGGGTGGGGGGCAGCAAAACGTGGTAAAATGGGTTAAATTAGCCGTAAAACTAGCACTGCCTTGTTGAAATTTAGAAATGGATTACCCGAGTTTAAGGTATCAAAACAGCAATTTGCAAAATTTCTTTTAACTCCTCCAGATCCTCTTTACCACGGAAGATTTTCGTTGCCTGTCCCCTTGCTCCAAATGCAATCAGTTTCACAACAACATTTACCTTTCCAGAGCTGCATTAGAAACCTTGCCAGATGCATTCCCTGAGTTTAATATTGTTTCCCACTATCAACTGAGTGAAAACAAACTCCTACGTAGGAGTACAACAAAAAATCTCAGGTTATGCAATTTAATCCCATTAAAGTCAGAAGAAACAACACGGAACAGGCATGGGAGCAATAATGACTACAGGTTTGTTTGTTATTTTTTTTTTTAAAATACATTTGTGCGTGTGGTGTATTTACCCAAGAAGATGAAAGTTTAGCCAGGAGTATTCTTACCCACTATTTGGCCTCGTACAGCATCGGTATCTGTGGGATTTAGTTTGCATAGATCCAAACGCTGGTCTGCAAACGAGAATTGGAAAGATCAACAAAACACTGGGGAGGGCTGGGTGGGAATAGTATTCACTACCCAGATCCAAGGCATGGAAGGTTATTGATTGCGCCGGGGAGGAATTGCTCTTACATCCAGTATCTTTTAGCCTGCTGATGGCATTGGAGAGGAGTCGCACACACCCCAGGAAGCCAGCTCCCTGTTTCTTGTGGATTTTTTTATGGTTCCATACACTGATGGTTATGGAATCTGTCTTCCCAACATATCTAGGAAAATATATATCAGAAGAGTCATTTTAGAAAAAAGAACCCTCTTTTAACTCCACAGAATTTACGTGTTATTTGGTACAAATTCTGACACATTTTAGTACATTGGTCATGCTGCTTTATTATAAACACAGAAGTGCTTAAGTTGAAATTATGTTATTAATGAATTACCCCTCTATGATTTCACACTGCATGTTAAATTGATACTGTTGCAGCATGAATTTAACTACAGGCAGCCTCAGCCAGCTGATTAATGCACAAAACTATAAAATTTATGTTTCTAATACTTTGACGGAAATAAAACACTACAACAAGGACAATCTTTTGTAAAAGCTGGACTGCGCTGCTCCATCAGAGCTTCCTCTAAGCAGCTGTGCTGTGTACCTGACACACAGGTATTTCCAAATTCAAACAACTAAGAGCAAAGTACCACTCCTTTATTAACAGGTAGTTTCTTGTTGTAAAAAATCAGTCCTCCTCAGCAAATGGGACTCTTCTTGCTAATGCAAAATGAAGGTGCAGTGCCAACCCTTGCATTCCATTTCCTAGATAAATCGCTGGGAATATTTTTTACTTATGACCTTTACAAACAACTCACAGATCATAATGCTGGTTCCATTTGGGGTCCAATGTGTTCTTCACAGTGTCAGTTGAATGGCACTGACCTGATCCATCAACAACTATTTTTGCAAACGGGTCAGGAAGTCCTGCGGAAGGGAAAAGGTGCTATTAAAAAATAACACTTTTTGGTTGGTTTCTTCCAAGATAATGCTATCATGAGCTCCTGCTTGTTCCCTCCTCCTCCCCCAAGAAAGGAAAGCCGCCATTATCCTAAAACTATTTTAATAAATCCAAAATAGAGAATTGAGTTCCTAATTAGATAATGCACTTCTGTCATACGGATTGATATCTGCCATAAATTGTGCAATTTAGAAAACAAAAGGTTAAACTAACTTAATTTAACAGTGCATACCCAGGCATACTGACAAGTAGGCACTTTTATTCAGTCCTTAATATAATATGGAGCCTGCAGCACTGGGGTACTTTACTCAACCCTGGAACGCTTTACAGGTAGAGCCGTCTTTGAGATGGATGCTCTTGGTACCCCACACACGGATTTGGGAGCGACAACCTGCTTGGGGTCTCATCAGCCACAATTTCAACTAGAATTTGTGAGCCCTCGGTCTTTCCAACTCTAGAGTCTACGTTATCTAAATCAAATTCAGGGCAACGTCTACTCCCGTAGAAATGCAATGCTGCTGCAAGAATGGAATCACAGGACAAATGACAAACACAGATGAGCCACGACAGTAATGCACAATCTAGAACTGAATCTGGTTAATCAAGAGCAGAAAGTTATACAATTAGGGCATACTTACTGAAGAAATCTTTCTTTGCGAGATTCTTGGCACATAATACTGCAAAACAAAATATCAGGTAAAGAAAACTTAAAACCATAAAAAAACCACAACAACTTTCCAGCAATCATACCAGCTACAATACTACCTGATCATAATTCATAAAAAAAAAAAAAAACACAACAATTAATGTGAGCATTGTTTTGTTTATCTGTGACTGGAATAGGTATTTACAGAAAGAAAAAAACCTTTCTTTGCTTTTGTTCCATTGTTACAACATACAGAAGATTTAAGGAATGTCTGTTTCTGTTAAAACCTCCTAATTTTCTATCCTGCATGCTTACACAAATGCTAAACCAGAATTTTGTTGTGTTATTTCAGAACCCACCCATTTCAGAACAAGGACTGAACCAACAGTGGTTTGGGGACTCCTGAAGGAGACCTCGACGCTAATTCCCATCCAATGCAGCGCAACCTCCTGCTCTTCGCACACGCAAGGGACGTGATGGATCGTAAAACAAAGCATGGCAGTGCTATAGGTGTGCTAGAGCAGCACGAGCAGTTCGCAAATGCAGAAAGGTTTTGTGGTGAAGTAAGACAGGACCTCACTCAGGAGGAAAAAAAAAAAATAGAATGAAAAAAAAATTGCATCAATATGTTTTCCTTTAAAAGGGCTACAAATGAGACGTCATTTCCCTCTCTCCAATTCTACAAAATAGCCCAGTAGTTTGAGCAAAAATTAAGTCAGGAAACTCGCATCAATCTCCATTTCTACTAGGTCTATTACCAGCTACAAGCCTAATTTTGCTTCTCAATAAGAACTGCTCAGCACGATCTCAGCAATCCAAGTTGTTCAGTATCCATTAAACTCTTATAACAGGCCAGGAAAAATAACTACAGAGCCAAAGATGAAAATATTAGAGCTCTAACTTATCTAAAACTAGGATCCAAGAGAGGAAGAGAACTCTAAAAGACCTAACTATTTTGGAGGCAGTCTCTTTTCCACCCAGTTCTGATCTTTCACGACGAGAATCAACGCTCAGACGACACTCAAATGGCCATTTCCCCGGCAGGCGCCCCTTCTCATCTCTGTCTCACCTTGCTCCCGACTTACCCTCAAGTCTCACCTTGACTCTACATTGGGGACTCTACTCTTGCTACACGGTAGCAAGAATATGGGAACAAATATTTATTTTTTATATATATATACACATATATATATATATATATATGTTTTTTTCTTTTTTGCACCTCACAACTCCAGAGCAATGTTCTCCACCTAATATAGTGAGCAGAGTAAAACCGTCTCACCTCACAGGCCAAGCAAACAGACCGAAGAAGTCCACTATTTAACCCAGATGTTCACAGAAAAAAAAATACTCAAATCCTCCGTCTTAGTAATAATTAAAGCAGCCGCACCAGGGAACTATTTTTAGAATGGACTAAAAATTACTTATTTCTTACATTGGCAAACTGCATAATCAGAGAAAGCTTCTCTTGTATTTTAACAACTGACTGAAAAAGTCTGCAGGACTAGGGGAATTCAATTTAAAACAAAACAGGATTACAGAATCACCATCCGCTGTGCTATGGAAGCACGACAGAGCAACCTTTAATTTCCTCTTCCTGTCGCGAGTGCTTCAGAGCAAAAAAATACCAGGAAAAACAAGGAACAAATACAGGTAAAATCAAAACGTGTATGTTGCAGTACCAGCCAAAAGGAATTTTAAAGTTCCTGTAAGTGGTGGAGCTTTGCTTTTTTTTTTTTTTTTTAAAATCAAATAACTCATTTTTTCCCCCCATCCCAAATTTTAAGACTACGTTATTGAGCCTGAAAAGTATGCCATCTGTAACTATCTGCATATAGGCTGACTATATAATTATTACCTTTATTCTGTGTTTCAGGTGTGCTTTCTGGAGCTAACTAGCAGCGCAAGTTTCTAAAGCTATTATTGAAGAATTCTATTTTTTCATTTAACTCTTTTCCCTCTGCCATGGGCTTTCAGTCTGGAGTAGATGAGCACGGCTGCCAATTTTCCAGTTGCAGCCTGCAAAACCCTCAATTTTCGGTCGCAAAAACCATTACTCTTTCTTGTAAGAAAAATATTGGCACAGCGGCTAATAGCCGAAATAAACCTTTATGGAGCAATCTCCAGAATCGGGCTGCCCGAGATGGACCGTTGGCTCTGTTCCACTATTTGCGTATTAAGCCCACTCAAGCAAAAAAAAAAAAAAATATATATATATATATTTTGAAGTGCTCTATCACTTAAAAGCCATAGATTTCTAAATTCCAGTAAAGAAATGGGTGACAAAGGTCAGCAACGGGAGGCCTGGACGTGAAACCCTGCCGGCGGAGCCGCCAGCCTCTCCCTGCCCTGCAAAGCTGGGGATGTGCCAGGTTTGCTTCTGAAATGCCTTGTCTCCCACAGGACTTCGGCAAACCTGCTAGCGGGATCTGAGTGCTCCTGCTTCCAGCCCCAAAACCTGTGAACTCAGGTAGATTTAGCTACAAAGGCTTAAAAAAGTTATTGATTTTATTCCCGCGTCAGAGGCCATGTAGGAGAACAGGACGGACACTTATCCTCAAACCAGGCAACCAATACGCGCTTTACACGAGCTCTGCACAAACCTCGTCTTTGCCTGTTTTCCTTCTTTCCAAAGGGCTTTTTCTTTTCGTTTTTCTTTCTTTTAAGCAAGAAAGGTTTAGGGCTTGTCAGCAGGAGCAATCTCCCCGCATTTGTTGCAATGTTACAAAAGGCACTAATTCTCCCGACTTGGGCATTTACATTCTGCCTTCTCAAAGTCAACTGACTTGTTTCGGCTTGACATAGTATTTGTTTATACTCCGCTCTGGATTGCTGCGCAGCACTGAAGAGCCATTTTTTTTTTTAATACAAGAGATCCCAAACAACACTGAAACAATGTCTTTACATCTAGATTGTAATATTTATAAAGGGATGGGAATGTTTTTCTAAGTACCTGACATTATTGAGATCATTTCAAAGGCCAAATTAGCCAGCTGGGTAAAGCGCTAGTGTGAAAGCATATTTGGCAGGAGGCGGAGAAAGGACGAGCCTTATACAAAGTCAGTATTCACCCTGGGGATGGCTTCGATGCAGATGTAACTTGAGCGAGTGGAGTGGTTCCTCTGCCAGCCCCCGGTTGTCCACCCTGTTTCCAAAGCAGAAATGAATCATCTGCTGTGGTTCAGGAGGTGCCGCAGGAGCAAACTATAGACGGGTGTAGTAAGGAAAGCAGGGAGCTGCCCCAATGGCTGAAGAACCCAGCCGAGAATTGCATCAGAAAACTGCTGCTTCACCACCCAGACACCCATCTCTGCAGCAGGACAGGCACAGCCCCAAAGCAGGCAGGCAAAGACTGGATTCCTCCTCCTCCTGTATGAGGAACCATTTCACACATCCCCGAGGAACCAGAACCAGCCGACAAAAAATCAAAGCCTTCGTCTGCACGTTCCTCCTCGCTCGAAGGCTGGTGGCCGGTCCGCAGGAGAGTCCTGGTACGGCTGGCCCCACGTGGGTGTCGGGTTTGTTCACATGCAACACGCCCCATCCCACTGCACTGGGATAAGATGCTACACTGATTTTCACCTGCGCAGCACTGAGATGCTACAGCTGTTTTCAGTGTAAAAACTAGTTAGTTGTGTTTTGGGACCTAGGGGAAAAAAAGAAAAAAGGGGAAAAAAAAAAAAAAGAAAAAGGTAAGCGATGAAAATATTCCGTAGGTCCCAGCCTGTACGGATGCAAAATAGCAGGCAAATTTGCACCTGGGACTGCATTCATTTACACTTTGTGAGTTACAGGTCAGAGCCTCCTTGCTCAAAATAAGGACTTTTACATGTGGATAGGATCTGAGCTAACGACGGCCTTCAATTTAGTACCCAAGTTAATTTTGAAGACCAGACAAACCAGGAGTACGTCCACATCTTCCTTAGGAAAGCGGGGGGAAGGTCATAATGAACGATGCTGGCAAATACGGCTTTCAGGCATCTCTGGCCTTCCCTTTGATATTCCAGGTTAATCATTTGTGCTTGTACAAACAGGCAGCCAGATTCCGGGATACATTTGTTTTCCTTTCTGACAGAAGATAAACACAGGCCAGCAGGCTGATGACGTAGAAAGGGCTTTACTTAATATTTACTTCTGTGTAGACCATCTTTAATCAGAGATATGTAGCATAATCATTAAAAGCATCACAGGTTGGTTGGTTTGTTTTAAGATATAAGCAAGAAGGAAAGAAGAATAATGAGGCTTCGTAGGAGAGGGCAATAAAGATCTTAACATAAAATGAAACTAAAGTTACTGCACACCATAGAAAAATAAAAAAGGCCGCAAAGCAGGTCAAATTTGATGCACCCAAGTAATGGAAACATTTCTCCTAATGGTTCAAAGTCTGCCTAACTTCTGACTTGTAAAGCTGGAAACCTGTGCTGGAGGCAGGGCTGCTCCAGCTCTACTGTACGACAGCAGGACAGAATCCTCATGCACGCTGGTTACAGGCTGGTTTCCCCAGCAAAATTCTGCCACTCTGAAAAACAGTTCTCAAAAGGCCACACAGCAAAAATAATGTGCTTGAAGTGTAAAAAAAGCCTCAAAAAAAAAAAAAGGCAAAAAGCAAACATCAGCTATTTACCACATGCTGCTCTAACACCCCAAAGCGCTGTGGCCCACAATTAAAATCTTTGCTGAATGTGTTATGTGAAATCACTTCTTGTCCAAACGGTTCAGTGTATTTTGTGGAAAATACTCAGAATACCACAAGCCACCCCTTCCAAAGCACCTTTACGAATGACTCTGCTTACCGTTCCTTTTCTCTGCACAGAACTTTAAATGAGACTTCACTGCAGATAAAGGTCTGGTTTTATTTTCTACTACTAGGCAACCCAGGAAGGTTTTAAGTGTTCTGTTTTTTTAAAGGGTGACAATCATTAATGCTTGGTAGGGTACAAGAGGAAGTGTTTAACGGGAAAGGAAAGATGGCTAAAGGCACCAAGTGTGTAAAAATGCAGTTTCTTTACAGCTGGCCACATCACTGAACTGAAATATCCCACTTTATTCACAAATTGGAGTTTAAATTGTTACCGCAAAGGCCAAGGTTTCTATTCTAGTCCTTTTTTTGTTTGCTTTAGGAATACTTTTGGTCTTTCTCTCCGTCTGCTTGAGACTGAAATGCATAAATCCACGGACTGCTTTAACTTCTCAGTAACCGAATTTGAATCACTGCAGCGCCCAGCATGCAGAAAAAGATAAACAAAACTGAAGTCTTCCGTTACAGTTGCCAAATAAACCAATTAGCTGTACGGAACTGATTTTATACAGACGTGTACATCGAGTGGCCTTCACTAACGATCTTAGCATCGTGGTGCCAACGAGATTTGCAAGCTGACACGTAAATCAACTGAAAAACCCCCGAGACCCCTCAGACTGCAGGACCAGGATACATCACACCCTGACTCTGGAAGACTATGCCTGAACTCATGCTAAAACAGACCTTGACTACTAGATTAAAGCAATGCTTCATTAAAAAACCCCCTCAGTCCTGAAAGAGTTGCTCGATTTGATACACGAAGCCTTTTTGTGGCCCTTTTGTGTAGGCTGCAGTAAAAATCAAAGCCTCTTTTCAAGGCATGCTTTCCTCGTGGGTTGAACTTGGCTTCGCGCAGCCAGTTGCAAACACTAGACAACTTTGAAGAGATCTTCAAAAAACCACACACCCAGAAAAAGCCATTTTTATTAGTCCATTAACATGTCATTAAAGTATCTACTTAGCCAGGAACCAAAATTCCGTCCTACCTAAGCAGAAACCCGTCACGAACGAGAGTCAGTCCTCGTAGTGCAAACAATACCAAGTTGACAAAACAGGAGTTTCATCTCCAGGATTCCTAAGAATTACTCAAACTGAAAAATCCTCCTGGGCACCGACCAACAGTAAGTCTTCACCAATTTAGCCCTCAATAACATAAATCATTAAAAAAACCAGCATAAGACTATTGGGAAAAACAGGACGCAAATTCCCAGTTAACTGAGATTGCATGCAACACAAGACCAGTAAAGCAAGTTTAAGAATGAACTGATTGAGATGTAAATCTTGGAGAAACTTAGAGTTATGGAATTGTTGAAGAACTTCGCAGGGATAAAAAAAAAAAAAGGGAGATCAATAGGAAACTGAATGAATGCTGATGTACAGAATCAGAGAAAGGCACACAAATCAGAGAAGTGGAAATAAGCCTATCCAATTATCCCTCAGAGTAACTTTTCTTTCTGTTCTTCCCCCTCTGCTCACCCATAACAAATGCCTGATATAAAGGCTACCTCCCAGATTAAATATTTCATTAAATCCTAGCTGTTACATCAGTTTTCTTATGACTTTGCTATGCCTTCCTCTAATCCAGGCCAAGAACCGTCTCATACTCTCTGCAGAGTCTCCTATTTCCTAGACACCCATAACCGCTGAGCATCCCCGACGGATTGACTCTGGCAGAGATGCCCTCGGCCCAGTCTCAGCTCTGAAAGCAGAAGCTGCCCATGGAATTAATTTGCCCCGTGTACCATGAGGCAAATTCCATCTACATGAAGTTCCTATTTCTCCCTCAAATTGTACTTCCAGGGGTTGGTTTTCTGGGCAAACCCCTCATAAACTGCTGCTTCACCATCTTCCGCTAACTGTTCTTCTTGGCCCTACAGCGACTGCTCAGCTGTAAGAAATATGGCAGAGACACCAGGGCAAAAGCGAGACCGTAACTGGCAAAGCCTCCTCTGTCATCAAGAAGATACCCTTGAAGCACCGTCTTCCCTCACATCCTCGTACCTTTTCTTTGCAGACTGTCTCCCAGCACATTCAAAGCACAACCACTTTCTTAGAAAACTGGAATTCAAGAGGTAAGGCAGTTATTACTATCTCCATTTTACAGCCATTCTCAAAAAACATCCTATCAATTACACAGGTTTAACAGAGAAAACATTAACAGAACATAAAGTCATTTATATCCACTGTGTGGCTTTTAAAAGTCAGTCCTCCACCCCCATCAACAGAATCACAACCAAGTGGAATAATAATTTTGTAGAGAGAGAGAGTTCCCAAATTCCGTCGAGCTTTTCCTTTGTTAAGGTGTCCACAAATGGTCTCCCAAGTCTCTGAAAACAAAGTGTACACTCAGGCTTCAGCTCTCGTGTCAGCTTCTGTATACACTAGTAGGAAATAGAAATATCTGGAAAGAACTCAAAACTGCTGGTAAAACCACACAGAATAATATCCTGTTCTCTGGGCAAATACAATCGCTTAGCTGACTGCTAAACATTCTCAATGAGAAAATTTCTCCTGGAAACACAAAATGGCATTTTATATTTACTCCACACTCCATTGTGCAAGTTGTAGTTACGGGGATCAACACAATTCTGGATTTCATCCCTTATACCTTTTGTATCTCCAACCACACACGCTTGCATTGAATAATTCATATTTTCAAGCAACTAGTGTCCATCAAGATAGGCTCATCTGCACATACTTGTGCTCACATTTTGAACGAGACACCAATGCGCGCCATGCGACATCATCGCCATAATAAAGTTACAAACCCGCCACGAAACTATGTGGCTCGATTTTCTTAAATTACATTAAAACTAAGGAATAAATCCACGCTGAAGTATTAATACTTAGCTTTTATAGTTACCCAAGCACTGAGAAAGCATCTGGAAAAAAATTCCTAAAGCATGAAAAACATGTTCCTCCACCCACATGCACTCATAACTCAGATTCCAAACTGAATTTTACTCAGATTGCCAAAAATATTTTGCACTTTTAACACTTGGGAGTTTTCAAAGCACCTTTTTCAAATCTCTACAAACGTCAATTCCGAACAGGCCCGTGTGCTCAACCCACCATTGCTCCCAACAGGTCCCTGGCAGAGCTGGGGATCAGGCTCAAACCCAGCCCTTCTCCCGTACTCCCAGGAAAGAAAAGGTCCTGTCTAGAAATACTGTCCAAATCTTCAGACGTATAGATTTCTTTCTCTGGAAAATGCTAGACGAACAACAGTGGATTACTAACAAAATACAGAACACCTCCCCTGAACGCTCCAGCTATTACTTAGGCAGAAATTACATATTAAATAGTTGACACTCCTCTAACGGAGAAGGAGAGCCCCTGCACAGCACGGTCTGCTGCTCCGTCAGCATTTCATTTAGGTGTGTTTAATTTAACACGCCTCTGATCTCCACTTTCATAAGTTAAATGTATAAAGTGTTAAACACCTTATTTTCATTACTAAACAGAAGCTTGTAAGGACTCTGCCGTGCAGCTGATCATTTGCTTACTAATTCAGTACATAAAAGGCTTTTCCAATAAATACTATGTTCACTATAAAACACAGAAATTTAGATTTCCCTTCTTCCCAGATATACTCTATGGGGCTACCCATACTACTACTACAACTGTATGTTTTATAACCGGTTTGTGCGACTCAAGTTACCAGTACATTTCTGTATTAACAGCAGCTTTTTTCCTCCCCTTACAAAACACCATCCAATTAATGGACTTAAAGCTTTTACAAGACATTCATTTCCTAAGTCCGGGAGGAAAACCTGCACAACTGCTCTCTGCTGCTTTATAAAGGAGGAAAAAAGTACAGAACAAGAGATCAAAACCAGAAGCAACACATTTGCGGACGCTTACCGTACACCTAGAATTAGTGGAAAGCCCAAGTAATCATACCATAAATAATTAAAACAAATCCAGCCTTGGGGTCCTGTCCATGGAGCAAAACATTTTTGAAATGACAGCAACAGAACACAGGACTTTGTACTTTCTAACCCAGTATTATCTCCAGCTTTCTTCATATACATACACATTTACACCTGCCTGTTTCGCAGAAAGCAGGAAAAAAGACTGTCCTTCCACTGCAAAACACGTAAGACCTGTGAAAGCAGAGACCTCGGTACTGAAAACCTTGCCAAAGTTTGACTAGATACAGCCAAGCAACACTTCAATAGAAACACTGAATTTCTGTCAAACAGTAAAAGGTCTAAAACTTCGAAGCTAATATTAAGCATATTTTTTCAGTTTAAAACCTAAAACATATGTTTTGTATCTCCAAAGAGTGGCTGGTATTTACAGCCCTTCACATACAGGTAGTGTCAGTATTTCAACAGAACAATCTAAATGTTAAACACTGTTGTAAAGGAGGAAAACCAAATGCAATTTAACACATTCTCAATCTCAATTTAAGAACCGAGATTTGTTTTTCCAGACAGAACCAGTATTTAGCTTCTTTGATATCTTACTGCAATTAAATAACGTACAAAATCAACTTTATAGCAACAAAATTTTCCATTGGGGGTATTTTAATAAGCAGTACAGAATTTATGTCTGGTTTTCATCAAGCGCTAAGTAGATTGCTTAAAACCAAGAACATTGTTATTTAAAAAATGAATGGCGTTAAGTTATGTGTAAGTTGTAAACTATGTAAACTATTAGTTCATCCCATGAGGGCTTAAATGTATCAGTAGAAGAGTTTTAGTTGAACAATTCACATGGAACGTTGCCTTAAAACTAAATATACAGGTTTGGCTCTGGTCAAAGTAGGACTACTCAACTCAGTGGTAAACTAAAGCTGCGAACCAAGAACAAGAAGCTGGCAAGAGAATTGCTTAGGTGACTAGGACGCTGCTGATGTTGCAATTAATTGCCAGCAAAAATGGGAAAAAAATATTTAAAACCATTGAAAATAAGACACAACGAACTTTGCCAGAGTAATTTTTAGAAGTTGCCATTAAACGTATAACGCACTGACGACCACCACGATCACAATATTCAAGAATCCACATTTTTTCGTTCATTCTGAAACATTCAAGTGAACAATCTCCAATACAGAAATTCCACAGAAAAAGAAATTTAGCCTATAGAATATTAGATACATAAAAAGAACAAACCTCAGGAAAAACAGTGCACTGGGTGTGAGCTGGTTTAGTGTAACTCAGGCACATTTTGCATTTCTTTAATTATCGGATGATCTTATAACAAGCAGTTGCTAGACATCTACTGCAAAGACTAACACTTACCAAGCACCTCCTCTAGCATTACCAACAACTTCAGTAACCGCTACCAGCACAAATCCCAGCAGGTACTGGATGACTTTTCAAGAGCCGCAGTCAACACCCCCAAATTTTTTTTCACAAGTAAACGAAAAGCATTCTTTCTTTCAAGCAAGGCATCAGTACCGTATCATTGCTTTAAAACCACATATCTCAGGTTAACTAATGACTTATAAATGTCCCCTAATTTCTAGCGCATCTAGCTCTTTTTCCAGGCTCATACTTTAACTGAGGTATGCCGAGTGCTTTTTGGCATGTCTGGGTAGAAACATAAAAAGCCTCAAGTTTTGTCATATAAAGCTTTTCAAAGCCATGGGCCTCACTCCCAAAGAAACTTTTTCATGCTCTTACAGCTTTTGCTGCCCGTATTTGCAAATCTGTTGCTCGTTTTGTGGTAAGCATGATAACAAACAGATGAGATGGAGTAGTACTTGCTGAACAGATCGAGCGCAAGCTCGGATTTAAAAACCAGGGCAGTGAAAGTCAATATTCAGTGAAGAGTTAACAGCGTACAAAAGCCTAGAGCAATGAGTTCATTTTGTTCCTGGCTACTTAGCGAATGGACAGGCAAAAATTGAACCAGCTGGAATTCATTCAGAAGTGCTTCTTTCTTCCCGTAGCTCCCCGGGCTGTCGTTATCAACCTGAGGATAACGAACATACGGATCATCAAGATGGAGCTGGTGCTGGAGAGAAGCGGCACAGCCTAATAGCTTATAATAAACGACGCTTTGATCCTAACTTGGATGTTAGTACTGAGGTGCCTTTAGTGCCTTCTGGGGAAAAGTGTAGGATTTGCCCAAGTTAGATGGAATTAAAACATTATAGTGACTTTTCTTGACGATTACCTTGTTACCAGCTCTTGTACATGTAATGTTTAGTGAACAGTTTTAACTTCCATTCTTTTGCTGGGTTTTAGCTGCTGTCAATAGAGAACAGACAGTATAGATTACTGAAATGGGAAGACTGCATTTGATTTAAAAACAGTCAAGTAAAGTTATTACTGTAAAAAAAAAAAAAAAGAAGAGAATTGTTCAAAATACCACCTGGATACCTTGCTGTAGCAAATCTGTACTAGAAAGGAGGTGAGTGGTTTTATTCGTCACACACAACTGACACTGTATGTCGAGAAAGGAGCGGGGTTTCACCTAAAGCACAATCCAGCATTTTCTCTAAGTCGGTTCAGCTGGGCTGAGCAGCGTTTGGGTGTTGGTACAGGCACAGACACCCCACGATCGGCCCCGGCAGCCACCACCGCCAGACCGGTGCTCTGCAGGAACACTAACTCCGAGCCAGTTACAGCAACTCTGTGTACCGACATTGGGCAAAACACAGCCACACCCCCATTTCTGTCTTCATTACCACTTCATATTCAAATTACATCCATCAGGTTCCAGACGATTCAAGAGGCGCATGCAAAAAACTGGAAAAATGACACCTTGACTGTCCAGGTAAAGTTTAAAAAAAAAATAATAATTCAGACTGATTAAGTGCTTAGCTACAAAAAGGGAAAAATTACTTCAGTCATTTCCAATAAAAAAGCTAAAATAAAGGTGCAAAGTTTAAATTCAGAAAGAGGAAAAAAAAAAAAAATTGTGTTTGCCCAAATTAAATTCCTAGCATCGCTTCCAATTTTGAATAAAGTACCAGCTGTTTTAGAATATTGTTTTTAATTCCTGGAAAATTTCAACTCTAAAATTCAGTAGTTTGTTTCTTAATTATTCAGCCTGTTATAATCCCTTTCAACATCTGCCCAAGATGTTACAAATCGCTCTCCACTTTCTTTGGGCAGTTTTTTTTTTTCCATTTGTTCAAAGCGCTCAGCTCAAACCCTCCTTGTTTACAAACGAAAGAGCAGAGGAGGCCCGGAACGCAGGGGTGTAGTTGTGAAGGGCACCCGCACTGACGCTGGATCCCTGCCACTCCATCAGCTCCTCCTGGGCTATAAGCCTGGGCCCTGCGCCAGCCCTGCCGAACTCACAGGGACGCGTGGGGAGCGGGAGGTGACAGCGGTGGCATTGGTTAACGGGGAAGGATGGGGGTGAGTGTGTGTGTGTGGGAAGAAGGAAGCTGTGGCAGAGGGGGAAGGAGAACAGGGCAGAAGCGAGGCTTGTTCCAAAAAAAGACTGCAATTACAGAGATATTAATAGCTTTTGGAAGCCAAATTTTTATCATTCATTCACCTACTTTTGTTCTATTAACCCCGGTGCAGAATCACTATTTCCTTCTATAGGTCATTTGTCCATCTGTTGCAGGAAAAACATCCCCATGTAACAAACTTGCCCAGAATTAGTATGAAAGCTTTTACGTGGAGAAAAAAATCTGATTTAATAACTAGTCCTATTTAAAAGCTACAATGAGACAAAGATGCATAAGAGACTTTTGTTGCTGCCATTGTTATACAGCAAGCCTTGTCTACAAGAAGCACGTACACACACTCTCTACAAGCCACCTAATCACGTATTAGTCACCCAAGTGGTAAATCCCTAAAAGCACTTTGGCTCGGGCCATGCAAATGCTGGATGAACCAAGTTACATCAGTTCTCAGCTGATTTCCAAGCAACGAGCTGCACGTGGCTGCTGCTCTGCCCGAGGAAATGTGGGTCAACATGCGCGCGTCCTACTGCTGAATTTGCACGCTCTCGAGGGACTCGCAGCAGTGTGACTCAGGAGCAGCGGGCTGTCTGCGGGCGCACGATGCACATGTATTAATGAGATTATCACTGCTCCTCGCCACTGCGTTCATGCCACCCTGCCGGTCGCCTGTAATGGGTCTTCCAGGAGTCCAGCACACATACAGCAAACTACTCCGCGTCTCTCACGGCCACGCTCCATCTAAAATGTGATTTAGAAGGCTGACAGGCACATCGCACGGCAGTCGCTGTTAAAAGGGAACGTCTTCTTTCAGAAATAATTAATCACCCGTCGTGTTTGAGTATAAACATCCAGATCTAACAGGCATGTGTTTCTCTCAGCTGAGCAGCAGCGAGATGGACAATCAAAAACCGCGACTGCTTCAGAGCTGGAAGTAAGGCTGCTCGCCTGGAGACAGACGGTAACCCTGAGCGGTTTTCCTCCCCAAAACATGCTCTACCTGGATGTGGTTAACCATTAACCTCCCGTTAGCAACCCCTTCTTCCAAACACGATTTCCAATTAGTATCAAACTTCAGGAGATCCACATTATACCGGGGTCATCACTCTCTTACACAAGCAAAGCCATCCTCTTCACTTTAGGTATTTTAAACAAAATGTATAATTCTTGTGTGACCTACGGGAGGCACAAAACTGAGAGCTGAATAACACCAAACAAGATTTCATGAAAAGAAGGCTTTTATTCAGAATAAAGCCGTATCAGCCTATGTGTTACTCCCTTGTTCTAATTATATAGGACAGCATCTATTTAAACTGCCAAGTTAATGACTTCAAATTTGATCAATAGTCTCTGTTTATTCAGCCCAGCGCTACTGACAGTCACCAGGGATGAACAACAAAACAAACAGACCGGTCAGAGCCAATCTGTGGTTGAGCAAGAAAAACCAATCCGTGATGGCAAACACCCTTCGATTTAGTTGGGAGGTGGGGAGCGAGGTCTATCACCGATGGACATTGACACAGGCCCTTTCCTTCGCGCCCATAAAACATTTATCCATATTATTCTGCTAACAATCAACTCACGAGTTGCGTGAGTTCAAGCAGAACTTACATCACGGATACAGCGTGATTGCAAACTTTATCTCGTACCATCTAGCTATGTTAAATATTTCCACTTGTTTCCAGATTAAGCATGGTAGGACATGACAACAGCAAGAGGACGTCACTAAGGCTTTGGACCTCAAGCGGTGACTTCCCTTACTGCCACTGTACCTGCTACGGAAGGAAACTTCCTTTGGAGCAGCTTCAAGAAAGGCTGGAATCATCTCCTTGAAAGCAGGATGAAAAGCATCCTTGACTAAATCTCCAGCCAAAAGATGCTAGGAATGTTTTACTTACAGGCTGGCTTCAGAGAGCAAAATAAAAATAAGAGTTTAGAACAAAAACAGATAACATAGAGTCTGCATGTATTTTTTTTTTTTTTTTAATTAAAAAAATAAACGCTTTCATTTCAAAGTCAGTTTGGCTTAGCAAAGTCAGTGGCTTAACAGCAACATATGTGGATCTCCCCCCACCCCCGGGCAATTTTTTTTAAGAACAATTTGCAAGCTACTCAATAAAGAAAACACCCTTTCTAATCCCAAGTGAATCTGCAGTCACAATGGCTGGGATCTTGATGAAAATGTTTTAGTGAATTATTTTGACCAGGATGTTTGGATACAGTTTTCTCAACATTATACATTCATCACTTTGCCTGCAACAGCAACTGTTTGCTATTTTCCTTGTACAAAATGTCAGTGTCTATTACATCAATAAATTATAATGCCACTACTGCTTTGAGATACCTCTATCAAAGGTATTATATAAATAAATTGGAGCTTGAATGAAAAGATACCGTGCCTTTTCCTATACAACCTTAACATATATGTTTTATATTCAGATATCGGATTTTATGCAAGTGACACCACTTGGCTGCAGGGTCCTGCAACAAAAAAAATATGAAGGAAGTTCTCCTAGACAAAAAGTTCTTCATCAAACTACTATATTAACACATCCAAAGCCCAAAATTTAATATCTTAAAAAAACAATACATGAGGGCAGCTGGTTCAATCAAAGCCTAAGATGTTTGCTTTCCATTTTAAATTGATTAAATAGATTCAATACATTACATTTCGTACGGACGGTTAACAGTGCTAATATTCCAGACAAAATGAAACGCCGTATGAGGAAATTCTCACTAGCGCTAGCTCTCACTCGATATGTTACTTGCTCTCCCAGTAATTTAGTATAACGGAGGCCTAACAATTTCCCTGAACAGCACTACAAAAAAACATCTCTTCACAGTTCATGACACAGAAGCTCCCAGAAATATCTGTTTCTTCACTACCTTCTCAACACAGGGAATGCACTTGAAAACAGGCTAAATGCGTGCTTTGTGGGAACCGTAGCATAATGTAATGTTTGTTTGTTTTTGAGAAGGTGATTCTTGTTTATCAAATAGTCGAGATATTAAAAGCAAGCTTTTTATTTGCATTCCTATCACTAACAGGACTCACACACCTAGGAATCTGATATTGCCTAAGCACTGAATGACAAACTACGAGATAGAATCAAAAGACAGCAAAATTTAATAAACAATTTTCATAAGAGAACAACCTTTAAACACCATTTCACTCCTTACTAAAATAAGCTATGTGGCACTAATTTGAAGTGATAGTGCTGTTCTTTTAATTAAAAAATGCCAGTAGGAGGTTGATGCATTGTCTGATGCTATGAGCGACATGCTCACAGGATGCAGATGAATCTTTGTGTAAAGAATTAACGCACAATTTCATCTGGGTTAAAAAGCAAAACAAAACCCCTAAGTCAAAACAAACATATGGGGAGTGTTATTACAGGTGCTTGATAAAGTCATCTGGATGTTTCCCTTGGAGAATGTTGTTAACTTCTGGGAGAAAAAAAACAAACAACAAAACCCAAACTCTCTCAGTCCAGTTGTGCATTTAGGAGTTTAATTCACAAAGCTTGATTTACCTGCAGTGGTGTGGTGGACTTAATACATGTATTTTTCTCTCCTTCCTACCTCAGAGCTCCTCTCCCCCTCTCCCACGTTGCTCCTTCCACATGTCCTATCCACACGGCTGGGACCAGGACCGGGGACCCCTCCTCGCCCCCTCTGGTAGACCACGGGAGGGGGGATTCGTTCTGCCAGTCTCCTAGTCATCTCCTAGTCTTGGAGACCCGGTACACATAACATCTCTGCCCTTAGCAAACTTGACTGAAATCAGATGAAGAGCCAAAAATCAGTTAGAGGAGAATGACAGGTGCGATCCCATTTTCAGCCTGGTCATTTTTTTAGTCTGGAAAGAAGATTAAGCTCATCCCTTAAGTTTATCCATCAGCCTGATGGTGAAACTAAGGCAGCGCTGTCTCCCAAAATCTATAGACAGCTTCCATGTGCCAGGTTTCACTGCTGATTTGTGAAACCTCAGAAGCCTAGAAAATTGATTAACATCAGCTTTCTACTCCAGTAGATCCCCGCAGAAATATTTGGTGGATCCTTTTCTCCTTGGTCTTTCAAGATCTTAGTTGCACCACCCCAGAAGAGGTTGGCAGCCACAACCGGGACCCCCTGCTTTGGTTGCTGCTATCATAAAAAAAAAAAAAAACAACCAAAAATGCTCTACATCGGCATCTAGAAGCATGACCATCCTTAAAACTGGCAGCTGCTCCACCTGATACAGCCACCCTGGTGAAGAAACATAACAGAAACAAGAGGGATATTTTGTCTTTACTTGGTATATGGGCTATAAAAGAGAAGTCAGTTTATCCAAAGGCTTCTAGTATATTCACTCATCACTTCTCTAATGACTATTTCAATCACGTTTACACCACCAGCATCATCTCAAACATCACAGATTAATCTGATTCCTTCTGGTGTTTCAAAGTCTGTTTTCTCTCCGCGCACTTGTAAGATTTACATCCTAAGGCAATGATAAAAAAAAACCTGGTACTACTTTCCAACCAGGCTTTCTTTTCCTTTTTTTCTCCCTTCTATCAAAAATAGTTCTCATCTACACTCTCGTTCAATTTGGAAGTAGCACATGCAGACTTGATAAGCATCCTGCGAAGGAAATGCCTTGAATTGCAGACTACTTACAACACATTTTCCCAAGCAACTTTTTATAAATCCCATTTGATGGCTGGCTTGCTAATTTCTATTGACATTTATCAAAACATTATTTGTAGACACGTCAAATTACTTCTGTGATTGAACAAAACAGTCACTTGCGACTGCAAGCCCAAGCCAAGCTGTTGGACTATTCTGAAGTAGCATTTATCCTGTTACCAGACAGACCCTTCTAACTCTGAGAAGGTATTTAATTTTAAACTAAAGAACACAACACAGAAAAGCGCCCATTTACATGTCTCTTTTGTTTGCCTAAGTCTGCTACTAGACCAGGTATAAGCACTACTAATAAGACCTGGTGACAGTGCAATTATTGGAACTGATTACATTACCCTAAGTAGATCTAGAGGCCACGTGCTGGTGTCAGTCTGGCCGACTGACTCTCATACCTGGGCTGGTTTATCGTGCTGTAACAGACACGTCTAATTCATAAGTCTCGAAAAAAAGTCTACTAGCAGTCAATTCCCTAAAAATCTTGGGAAGAAGGAATAAAAGATGTAGGTGCTCCCATTACGGCATATTAGCTGTACATGCAGCATACCATATTTTAGGTAATTATTGCACAATATGCAGAAGTCGGTCTTAGAAAAAGCCAGACGTTTATTGCTATAGCCTGTGCTTTTACAGTAGCAAATTTAATGGTGGACCATTTAATGAATTATAGGATCTCTTGGAAAAGGTGCAAGGGCAGAGATTTAAACCGGAGTTTAACTTGGCTACATCACACAAACACCAAGTTCAAAGTCATTAAAGAGTAAGTTCGCAATTTGGACCCTTCTCTGACTCCAGTACATTCATGTCCCGGTGGGCCATGCTGTCTCTCAAACAGTTGTGCCACTCGCTGAAGCTCCCAAACTTCACTTACGCCTTGTAACCTTCTCTCACCTTATTTCAGCACTCATCTGTGGAAGGGGGACCCCCAACAGAAGTATTTTCACTCTGGTTAAAAACAATTTCAGGAGTGGGTTAAATGCATCAGCAGATCACAGCATAAAAATGTTTCATGTAAGAAAGAGCTGGGAGATGAAAAATTAGATACGCAGAAGTTCTCTGCAAAATCCAAAAGCCCCCACACTTCAGACATTAGTATTTTTATTTCTTTGCACCAAACCATTTCTGTTCTCTCTGATCGGTTGTTTAAAAGGGTATTTACAGACAAATGAACTATCAACATGCCCATCATAGTACTTAGCTTGATGGTTACCTGTCTGCAGACATTTTTAAGAAAGAGATACGAGAGATACTGCTTGGAATTTCTACTGCTGTATAACACTGAAGTAACTATCATTTCCAGAGCCCAGAAAATTCACCCAATTTTTCTTTCAAAAGCTGACGTCAGACCTTTAGCTTACATTCACCTACTCAATTCTGAACCCAAAGTTTACCAAATCTAATGGATTCTCTCCCCATTAACACCAAAGAAGCCTTTTTCAACAACGAGGTATCCACTAATTAGACTTACACTTGTAGAATATGATACCTCTGCATTTTAATCCTGATTCTACACTGAATTTTACCTGCACAGGTAAAAAAACCAAATCACACCAGATGCAAGGATAGAGAACAAGGCTTCCCCTGGAAATACATAAATCACTGCGAGTCTTAATCAAATTGAAATTCCTTGCTTTTGTAAATTCTGCACTTGCGTAGTCAAAAAAAAAGATGTTAAAGCAACACCACAATCCACACACTCAATTAATTTTCATATGCAGTCTGGACTTTTTTTTTTTTTTTTGGCTTTTGCTCTTCAGGAAAATGGAGCACATGCATTTCAGTAGATGTTTCCTTTTCAAGAAACTTTTGGGCCATACAGCCTGTGTACTAGAAGCTGTAAAAACACTGACCACAGGGACTGACTTCTCTGCTGTAACATCCGGTTTACTTTGGGGAACCAACACAGACCATGTTCGGGGCATGAGGAAGAAAAGTCATGACCACGATAAAAAAAAAAAAAAGATTTCAGACTGATGTTAGCAGATGCCTTGAATTCAAAATAAATAAAAAGGCATCTTCAGTGGGTTTTTAACCTTTATTTTAAGGTGAAAAATGCAAAGGAGAGCTTTTAATATGGTGTCCTGGAAATTAGGGATATTAATTAGAAGAATAGATTTCAACACATGCACATTTAATTTGCCGTTTTGTGAAGTAAACAAGAGATGGAAACTTTAAATTGATAAGAACATATGCATTTTATTGTGGTCTAACCATTAGAGGAAGTAGGCAGACTTTTATGGAAGACAAAAATGCAAACATATTGAAAGGTCAAAGAAAACGCTATTCGTCCTAATTCACTCATGCAAAAAATGCCATTTTATTCCAAATAATAAAACGTATCGAGGAAGACCTCACCAACTTGAGAAAAAAAAGACTGCATCCTATCAAAAAATATTTCTTTACCTACTACTGGTTACCAGCAAAAGCAAAAACTACTGCAAGAAAAAGGTACTACCATGTTATCTATGAAAGAGAGAGAATCAAATGCTATTTTCTTCAGCAGGGCTTCTTCATAATCAATTGGGAAAGAAACATCTACCATTCAAAAAAAACCAACCATGGCTAAAACGGCACATTAGTGAAGACATTCAGGGACACATAATATTCCTGGAGTATTCTAGTGGTCAATAACACTTGAAGTTAATAGTGTGGTTTAACATTGCCCTTTATTCCTAAATGGGCTGCTGTATATTCTTACGAGAGAATCGGGAACCAAAGTGTAAAATAGAAAGCTATTACAAACACCTAATTCCACAGGATTTTCCATCATTTCTTATGGTCATAACAGCACAATTTAGGATTATGAGCTTAAGCCGTTTGAATTGCTTCATCACACAACAGCCAAGGTAAAGGGCTGGTGCTCGCCGGGAGGGGATGCTGGAGCCGGTCCTCTGCCCGTGACAATTCCCTCCAGCTGTGGCGGAGGTGAGCACAGCTGGAACGGCAGAGTCACTGGGGGGGATTGTGCATTATTTTAGCATTACTCCCAAACAATAGCGGATTGTTTTACCCACAAACAGATGAACAAACCTTCCATTTAAATACTTTCTGTTAAATTGTATTAGTATGCGGAATAGTGTCCATATCCTCAAAAAAAAAAAACCAACCCAGGCAAGAGGATTTTTCATGGGGGAAGGGAGGAAGAGTAAACCAAGCTCTGCCAGCTTTATCTATCTATGCTGTGAATTGGGTAGCCTTGGGGATTTTTGCCTGCTGTGCTTAGTGTCCTTGACAACAAGCCAGTTTGAATTTTGGCCTTTAACTTGACAGAAATGACTTACTGAAGAGGAAGGCATCAAGCTATTACAGCCCTGTGGAGAGATTCTTTCTAAAACAGCATGCATGCTTATTCTGCCAATTCAACTAGAGTATCATCAAATTTATCATCCAGCTCCTATACCCCCACGTATTCCCAACGTAGTTCCCAGTTTGTAAGAGAATATTTGAAAGAAAAACTTTCAACATTTTTGCTCTGTCCTCCCATTGCGTTTTACGACTTTCACAAAGAAAGACAGAGATGGAAAACAGAGAAAAATATCCCCAGGGATCCCCTCTCAGAAATTACTGAATTTCCCTTCAAAGAGATGTGAAACAAAGTTTATAAACAGGTAGCATCTTAACCTGTTAAGGACCTACTGACTCTTCTTTAGCAAACATATGTGCAGGTTTCTTCTTATATTACATTAATACTTAAATAAATCTTTTATAAATTGATATGTACTAATAAACAAGCCCTAGCAAAGCTTGCTGCTCGTTTTAAGAAATCGCTACTCTCTCTTCTGTTTTTCCCTCCCAAAGTCAATTCCTCCTCACAGAAGGCAACATCCCTCAGCTTTTCAAAGTCCAGCATCTTAGCTTAAATTCTTGAGCTAGACTTAGACGGAGAAGATGAATTTGCACTGAAGCAGCTGAAGCATAAGCACGGGTTTTCTTCCGCCAGTTTTCTCACGGTGGGTGACAAGTTTTTTGGCGATGGGTGTCAGCAGACTAGCAAGGAGATAACATCTTACATTATTGCAGCAATATCTGCAGGAACTCATTTGTAAGCACCTGAAATACCATGGTCTGAGAGCTGTGCCGCTTCCTCACTACCAGCCATAACACGAGTGCTCGATGTCAACCACCTGCGTGCTTAACTTCAGGCTTTCCAATATACATGCTAAAGAAGGTGAGATGATATCGAGGTAAAAATGCTGGAAGTGGATCAACTGTAGTGCCGTTCTCACCGTCAACAGAGGAGGCATCCTGGTGTTGGCAAGAGCATCGAGGACCTTGACATAGGCACATGCCCAAAAACCTAAACAGATCCACAACAGGAGAAATGACGTGGTGGTTGCCAACAAGTATCTCGAGACTCAAAACCTCACTGACTCCTTTCCCCCTTTGCAACTGCTGGTGTAGGAAAAACCAAACCATTTTCAGTAACAGGGTAGTACAAGCTTGTTTTACTCTGGGAGAATAAATCAGCATGAGTTTTCATGAAAAATATCAAAGCACTAATACACATAAAAGCTTTCAGTGATACTCCAGAATTTGGTCCCTTTCACAGTAATATTTTGACAATTTCCAGAGGAATCATAATGGAAAAACATAACAAAAAAAAGATTCAGTTCCTAATTTAGGGAAAAAAGACTGCAGATGGAACTGTCTCTTCTAGCCTTTTTTTTTTTTTATATTCTTTTCACTTAAGTCTTAAATGAGTTGCTCTGCTGTGTACAAACCCGAACTTCACAAGCATTCTACACCAACCGATTTAACCACATCTTTTCCAAACCACTGTGCCCTATCACACTACCTCAGCCAACAGGGCCCAAAGCAACAAGGCAGCCAAGTGAGTAGTTAACTCTAGAACCATAAATAGCAGCAAGTAATCTAACCAGATTAATCCAACGTTAAGCATCTCAACTGGACTTGCCCAGCGTTGGGCAGCAATCCAGGTAAACTTTCAAAACACACACACACAGGGGCGGTATTTCCATGCAGTACTTCTTCCTTCGGTGCCCCACCAAGCACAGCTCCAGTGAGCTACAGAAACAACCAAGGGGTCTCGTTTATCTTGATTTACAGTGGCAGTTTTAGCAGTTTCTGAGTTGCTGTCAGTAAGAGGTCAGCTACCCGGCACACAAAACATCATGGTGTAAAATCTACTTCCTCGCTGAGAAATTGGAAACACTTCTTATGGTACCCCTGGACTCATGCTTAATTTTGCAACACAAAGAGAATGTACAATGCTACAAAATTTTAGAAATGTGATAAAGCCATTTAAGGAAACGGATGAGAAAACTGGTCCTGGACTGGCAGGTAGTATGGAATTAAAAGGAAGAAATAATTAAGTAACTGCACAACCACATCCCAAATTGCATTTCTTTATATGAAGACATTCAATTTGAGAAAAGAAAGTTTCAAGTTCGGAATAATGTAGTTATTGTTTCTACTTTCCCTTCCTGAGGGGGATAGTCAAACAAACTCCTTTTGGAGATTTAATTTACTTCCACCAGGACAATAGTGCTGGCACAGCTTTGACTTACTGGGAGAAACAAAAAAGGGAGACTCGCTACCCATAGCCTGCCCAGAGGAAAAGGCTGCTCTTTGGATTCACACTCCGGCAGCCCAAAGATGCCAGCTGGCTGGCTGCAAAGGCTGCTCTCTGCGCTTCCCCCCATGAAAGCAAGATTATTCTGGTTTTTTTCCTTCAAGTCCCTTAGTTGTATGCCCCAAGTCTCTTTGCCATCCCCATCTCCAAGGGCCTCTGAACAGCCATGAATTTACCTTCACGAAAACACTACTACTTCACAACACAAATGGGGAAGAGAGGCAGAGAGAGGGCAAGCGCCTCGCTCAGCATCGCACAGGAAATCTGCGGTGAAGCTCAGCGTCGAGTTCCAGCCCAGCACTCCAACCACAACCAGGCAACCCACTCCCAGAAGACGTGGAGTCGAGAAAATCCTTACGAGAAGAAAAGAACGAGACATAGATTTCAACATACTCCCAGACTACCATGCAAAATAAATTGGAGCTACTAAACTGCTACTTCCCCACCGGGTTCCCCATTGCACGAAATCAGTTCAGTACTGAATTCCAAATGCCAGGGCAGGCTGGGCTGCCCGGCCAGCCCTTTCTGCCTTCTTGCACCAGCGCTTGTAGCCTGCAACCCGTAGTTCTTCTACTGTACGACCATAAAATGACAGACAGCCTATGAAGTATTTACAATGTCCAATATAAAGATCCCTACGCAGATATTCATTGTTTCTGAACACGGGACATAAAACTGTCCAGGTCACCAATATTAGTGTTGCTATTGATCAGTCAGTTAACTTTGCTGCACCGATCGATACGACATTAGTCATGAAAAGGAAGCAAAACACACTGACGTTTGTGACACATTTTAACCTGTGCCTTGATAACAGTCCTACATGAACACTGCTCTTAAGATAATGCATATTTTATTTTCTACTTGAAGTCGCTGTATTCCTTTATGTGTTCCTTATATTACAAATGCATATCTGCAAAAAGACCTGAAGCCACCCATTTACCAGCTACTAACTGGTCAGGTTTTGTAGACAGGACTTCCCTAAACTGTGCTGACTACAGTGAACTGAAAGTGGCATTCAGGATACTCATCTGCATCACCTCGTTCCTCTTTCCCTTTCTTTGCTGCTGCTCACCACCATCACCTTTCCCTACAGGAATCAAATTTGTCGCCTACAAACCCCCTCCAACTCTTCCCCTCACCTCACAGAATCCACCCACTTCCCCATCATCTTCCTCACTCTTCCCTGATGCTTCTGACACTGCACCTTCCTCCCATCACACCTGGGAGGGCTCTCGCTTATACCCTTGCTCCAAAACTGCACCGACACCGGCAGCCAGCAGCCCTGCACCTTCCCAGGCCAGGTCTGCCAAGGAGGAACGCGTTTTTACACTCTCGAGCACTCTGAACCTCGCTAAGAGAGACGCTTGGAGACAATTATTTGTATTCGCCTGTTATACCAACTCCTGCTTTTCTGTTAAAGAAACTGGTTTTGCCATCAGCCCTCACCATGGCCATCTGACCTTAATACATGAGATCCTCCCCCCTTCCTGCTCCTTCTATGGAGTGATCCATAAAGTTCAAACTAATGCCTTTTCCTTCCCAACCTTTTCTCAGTTCCACAATGGCACCAGAAGCCAGTCAGCTTTTAACACCTCAGCTGAGACCCTGCTGAAAAAGCCAGCACCGATGAAGCCAGAATACAACTTGCAGCTTTTTTTGGTAGAAAAGTTACATGTTTAGTCCACTTCTTTAGTCCTTCGCCTGCAAGCTACCTGGAATAGGAACGTCTCTGATACCCAGCACAATGAGACTGCAGTTTTCACGAGTAGTTCTGGGTGATATAACAGCGTGAGCAAGACGCGTGTAAACCTTGGAGATGATGAACCCTTTGGAACTTCCCCAGGGAGCAGCAACTGCAGCAGCAAACAAAGGTTTCAGAGAAGCACATCAGTGAAAAAGGGACATGTGCTCCACGGAGGTCCCCTGGCCTGTGGATCATGTTCCTCCCTGACCCAGCAGATCCCAACCACAGTATCACTTTATTATTTCCATCCCTGTTTTGGTAATTCCGTCACTGTTGCACTACCCTGATGACAGTGCGGATACAAAGAGACCACGGACTTAACACTAAGTTTTACCTTACTTTGCCTAGAACCCCTCCAAGCAACAAGGCCATGAATATCTCTGGCTCCTACATCACCAGCAGTGGTGAAAGCTCCAGTGGAAATAAGAGAGGAACAGGCTTTTGGAGAAACTGAGATTCAACGAGAGATTAGCACGTCTGAGATCCATAGCACACAACGTCATTATAGCCTGCCATCCAACTTACTTGCTGATGTTGTTGTGGGGTTTTTTTTTATATTTCTAAACTGGATGCGTTATTTGCCATTTTACTTCATTACGATTTGTATCGGGATGCGACTGACACCATTCTGTATAAGCTGGAAGATCACTTCTGATAATCATCAGAGGATCCAGAGCCTTTAGATATATTCACGTAAATAGTCCCAACATGCTGCCAATGCTGCTAATACAAATACTTCCCAATATAAGAGAAAAAAAAATTATGTCTTTAAAAAAAAGCAAGAAGGATTCTACCACTGTTCACTTCCCATTTACAAAGTAACGCTCACAGGCACCTTCAGACTAAGTGGTATTTACACAGCTATTTTCAGTAGTGCAAAACGTAAATGGATTCTAATCGCAGGAAACACAATGCAGGTAGTAAATCATAACAGGAGAGGTCCTCTGTCTTGATTTAAATCTGCTCAAGTCTCCCAATAACAAAACAGACGAGAAAACAAAAGCCACGCCAGCTACAGCTATTTGAAACAGGTAAGTCAGCACTCTAGTCTCCAGCGAAGCCAAGAATACAGCATTGCCTAACGACTCTAAAGCTAAACCTCTCCCAAAGCAATTTATTTTTTGATTAAATACAGCACTTTTTGTCACACCACCCAGGTTTCCTGCTTGTAAAAACGGAAGATGCGTTTGAGCAAGCAGGAGATTTCTTCAATATAGTTAAAAAAGGAAAGTGAAAAAAAATAATCCATGAAGTTGCTTAATAAACTAAAACTTCAGTCTCTTCCAGAAAATGTTCTCAGCCAGGAGGGAAGACTAGTGCACGCTAAAAGTAAAAAAAGCATTTTGATGCGGCATTCATCCTTTAAAATTAAAAACCAACAGCTTCTGTTATTCAAATGATGTCCTCCAGCTCAGAAGGGCTACGACCACAGCGTAAGTTACTTAACTCACAGCATTTTTATTGACTGACTTGCATAAAAATAAGCCACAATAATGACTGAGTTGACATTTAGTATACATCACCACAAAACTAATTTCAGGTCAAACATCATCCATACACCCTAAAAATATTTGCAGCCTTCTCACGTCCAAGAAAAGGATTTTCGGATTTACATTATCCCCACAAACTTTGGTCTTCTAAAGCACAAGCAGTGCAGAATCAAAAAAAGGATTAAAAGAAAACCAGGACTTTTTTTGAAGAGCTGCTTCTGATTGATTGCGTTATATGCCAGAAGCAAGTTAACCTGTAACTGGAGTTCAACTAGTGCTGTTTTCTCATTATCTGACAACGTTTTATGCACCCACAGAAAAAGCTCTATACAGATCAATGCCAGTGACTCGGAGCAGCACCGTGGCTCCATCAGCCTGAGAGATTTCCAAGCATCCACCTGTTGCCTTTGAAAGAGTGGACTGGACCTTATTTATTAATAATTCACACAGCAGTTTCAAGAAGCAGAAACTATGTCTCTTCCCATTAAAGAAGCAGTCTCGGCATCGACCGGAGCAGCTTCCAGAAGACTTAATCCAGATCTTTCAGGGTGCAACATAAGTTGGTTTATCCATACGTGCACCCTTGCAGAGGCCTCGAAAGGAGGCATGACACACACCGCTTTTGGTGTCACCTCTTGCTCGAGGAAGGAACTTCAAAAGTTGAATGCACAATTTGCCAGGCGAGAGCAAGTTACGTGGAAAAAAAAAACCCCACTAAAGAAAAAACAAAAACTAAAAGCAACTAAATGCACATTTTCTCATTAGCAACCACGTTATCCTCCTCAGCACATGGGAGACTGGGGGGGGTTATTAACTAAAGCGGAGCAAGGCAGATTATAAAAGGCTGCAGGAAAGGTGGTCCTGGAAATCCTCCCAGGGAAGTGCAGAAGAAACCCCAGGAAGGGACAGGGTGTCCTGGCCTGCTGGTGGTGGGTGTCACAGGGACCCCCATCCGTGGGGAAGGTGCAGAAGAGACCCCAGGAAGGGGCAGGGTGGTCTGACTTGCTGGAAGGAGCAGGACACAAGGATCCCCCCCAAGGGGGAAGGTACAGAAGAGACCCCAGGAAGGAGCAGGATGTCCTGGCCTGCTGGGGGGCTGTCACAAGGACACCCCCCCCACACACACAGGGAAGGTGCAGAAGGGACCCCAGGAAGGGGTTGGGTGGGGGTGCCACAGTGACCCCCCCACACAAAGGGAAGGTGCAGAAGAGACCCCA
>VWZL01002134.1:94269-201274 GCA_013396915.1 Stercorarius parasiticus | reverse complement strand
CAGCACACCTCTCCTCGTTGGCTTCTCCACCATCTGTGTCAAAAAGTTATCATCAGTGCTCTGCAGAAATCTCCTGGACTGTGTGTGCCTGGCTGTGTTGCCTTTCCAGCAAATATCAAGGTGGTTAAAGTCCCCCATGAAAACTAGAGCCTGTGATCGTGAGGCTATTTCCAGCTGACTGTAGAAGGCCTCATCGACTTCCTCATCCTGATCAGATGGCCTGTAGGAAACACCTACAATCATGTCACCCATATTAGCCTGCCCCTTAATTCTTACCCATAAGCTCTTGACTTATTCTTCATCCACCCCTAGGCAGAGCTTGGTACGTTCCAGTTGCTCTCTTGCATAGAGAGCAACTCCACCACCTCGCCTTGCTGGCCTGTCTTTCTTAAAAAGTACATAGCCATCCATGGTAGCATTCCACTCATGCAAGCTATCCCACCATGTCTCTTAATTGCAATGAGATCATGGCCCTGCTACCGCACACAGATATCTGATTCTTCCTGTTTATTCTCCGTACTGTGTGAGTTGGTGTACAGGCACTTCAGAATGGTAATCAAGCATGCAGATTTCCCTGGAGGGGTGCAAGATGTGAAATGATAAATTTGTGGTAGTCTTTAGTAGTAGACTTACACCTAGTAACTGTAAATTAATTTATTCATAGTTCTGTTCAGCTTTTGATAACTTTTTTTTTTAATCTTTATGTCTCCCTGCAAAATTGGAAAGTTTCTGTAAGTCATGGGGTTAAGAGCTATCAATGGCATGAAATTTAACAAGCGTAAATGGATTCTGTACCTAGGATGGAGGAACGCTGGGTACGAGTATAAATTAGGAGTGGCTGTGGAGCAGCCCTGCAGAAAGGGATCTGGGGGTGCAGGTCAACAGCAGGCTCAGTAGGAGTCAGCAGTGTGTCCTGGCAGCCAAGAGGGCAAACCACATCCTGGGGTGCATCAAACACAGCATGGCCAGCCGGTCAAAAGAGGGGATTATCCTGCGGTATTCCGTGATGGTGCAGCCTCATCTTGAGTATTGTGTGCAGTTCTGGGCCCCGCAAATTAAGACGGATGCAAAGGTCCTTGAATGCAACCAGAGAAGGGCAACAAAGCTGGGGAAAAGGCTGGAAGGCATGTCCTGTGAGGAGTGACTGAGGACTTTGGGTTTGTCTAGTTTGGAGAAAAGGAGGCTGAGGGGCAAACTCATCACTCTCTACAGCTTCCTGAGGAGGGAAAGTGGAGAGGGAGGTGCTGATCTCTTCTCCCTGGGATCCAGTGACAGGACACCTGGGAATGGTTTGAAGCTGCATTGGGGGGGGGTTTAGCCTGGACATTAGGAAACATTTCTTTACCGAGAGGGTGGTGAAACACTGGACCTGGCTTCCTTGAGAGGTGGTTGATGTCCCAAGCCTGTCAGTGTTTAAGAGGCACTTGGACAATGTCCTTAATAACATGCTTTCACTTTTGATTAGATCTGGTCCAGCAGTTGGACTAGATGATTGTTGTAGATCACTTCCAACTGAAAATATTCTATTCAGAAATAAATACATTTAAGTGCAAGATGCCAGACGCATGGTAATTCAATTTCTGTTGGCTTGCAACTAATTGTGTGAATACTTGTAAATATTTCCTAGGGCTTTCTGATGTGTACTAAGTTCAATGTGTTAAGCATGTTATACCCTTCCTCTATAGCTTAATAAACTGAATGTATTAAAACAAAACAGTCTTTAATCATAACACTGGTCTTCCTACATCATAATGTATTCTTATACCAGCTGCTTTGTCATTTAACTCTATGCTTCTTTATTTAGCTTGGTTTATTAAGTTTTTCAAGAACGTTTAAGACTAATTCAGTGTAAGTTTGCTTTTACTGCAGCAATATAAAATATGCCAAAATAGTTGGTGCATTCCAAGAATGAAGAAGTCAGGGAAAAATGCCGGAACGTCTGCATGAATTAACAAAGAGCTCCTGGACAAGCTCAAAAGCAAAAAGGAGGCCTACAGAGGGTGGAAGCAAGGACGGGTTGACTGGGTGGAATACAGAGAAACTGTCCGAGTGACCAAGAACGAGATTAGGCAAGCTAAAGCCCAGATAGAATTAAATCTGGCTAGGGGCATGAAGGGCAACAAGAAAAACTTCTATAAGTACCTCGGGGTAAAGACAAGACTAGGGAAGATGTGGGCCCTCTCAGGAAGGAGACAGGAGACCTGGTCACCCAGGATATGGAGAAGGCTGGGGTGCTGAATGACTTTTTTGCCTCGGTCTTCACTGGCAAGGGCTCTAATCACACCACCCAACTTGCAGAATGCAAAGGCAGGGTCTATGAGAATGAAGAACCGCCCACAGGTTCGGGACCATCTGAGGAACCTGAAGGTGCATAAGTCCATGGGACCAGATGAAATCCATCCATGGGACCAGATGAAATCCATCCACGGGTCCTAAGGGAGCTGGCAGATGAAGTCACCAAGCTGCTTTCCATTATATTTGAAAAGTTGTGTCAGTCTGGTGAAGTTCCCGCTGATTGGAAAAGGGGAAATGTAACCCCCATTTTAAAAAGGGAAAAAAGGATGACCCAGGGAACTACAGACTGGTCAGTCTCACCTCTCTGCCCAGCAAGATCATGGAGCAGATCTTCCTGGAAACTCTGCTAAGGCACATGGAAAAGAGGGAGGTGATTGGTGACAGCCAGCATGGCTTCACCGAAGGCAAATCGTTCCTGACAAATTTGGTGGCCTTCTATGATGTTGCCACAGCATTGGTAGATAAGGGGAGAGCAACCGATGTCATCTACCTGTACTTACACAAAGTGTTTCACACTTGTCCCGCATGACTTCCTGGTCTCTAAATTGGAAAAGCATGGATTTGATGGATGGACCACTTGGTGAATAAGGAACTGGCTAGATGGCCGCATTCAAAGGGTAGCAGTCAATAGCTCTATGTCCGCGTGGAAACCAGTGACGAGGAGCCAATAGCATCCTGGGCTGCATCAAAAGAAGCATGGCCTGCAGGTCGAGGGAGGTGATTCTGCCACTCTACTCTGCTCTTGTGAGACCCCACCCGGAGTACTGCGTGCAGCTCTGGAGTCCTCAGCACAAGAAGGACATGGACCTGTTGGAATCGATCTAGCGGGGGGCCATGAAGATTATTGGGGGCTGGAGCACCTCTCCTATGAGGACAGGCTCTGAGAGCTGGGGTTGTTCATCCTGGAGAAGAGAAGGCTCTGGGGAGACCTTACAGTAGCCTTCCGGTACCTAAAGGGGGCCTACAGGAAGGATGGGGAGGGACTCTTTATCTGGGAGTGTAACGATAGGGCATGGGGTAATGGTTTCAAACTGCAAGAGGGTAGATTTAGATTGGATATCAGGAAGAAATTTTTTACTGTGAGCATGATGAGACACTGGAACGGGTTGCCCAGGGAAGTTGTGGATGCCCTATCCCTGGAAGTGTTCAAGGCCCGGCTGGATGAGGCCTTGAGCAGTCTGATCTAGTGGGAGGTGTCCCTGCCCATGGCATGGTGTTTGGAACTAGATGATCTTTAAGGTCCCTTCCAACCCGAACCATTCTGTGGTTCTATGATTATGATATATTTCTGTGTAGGAAAAACATAGGATGGGTTTAGTTCATCTTCTGTTAGTTGTGTGCTAGCATGATACTGTCTCTTGCAGAAGAAATTCCTGGTAAAAAGCTATAAATTTGTAGTCTGCTACATGTGGATCTTCTTTATGTAAATAGCAGTTAAATATTTCTTTCATTTGTTGAAAAGTAAAAGAGCATTGAAAAAGATTAATTGGCTATGTGATCTCAATTCTTTGAGTGAAAACTTCCATTAAAAAACCCACCGAAATAGGCAGAGATCACAACAAATTTTGATTAAAAACAGCACAAAAAGAAAATAAATTGAGCTTATTCATTGCTTTTCTGTTTTCAGTCTCCATGAAATTATTGTGTAATAGTAATTTACTGACAACTTTTTTCTACTAAGCTGTGTCCGTGCCTCTAAAGAAAATGTTTTAAGTTTTTAAATTTCAAGTCCTCATATTAACTGTCTTGACAAAATGTGTTTTCCTCCTTAAGATAATTTAGACTCTCTTGTTCTATCTGTATAGAAACTTACATCAGATGTGATGATTTTTCTTGATGCTAAACATCTGTTAAAAAAAAAAAACCATACTGAGCTAGCACTCTTCCTCTCGAGTGTTACAGGTTTATTTCCTCATTTGCAAAATAAAAAAAGGAGGTTTTTGGAAATTTGTGGTGATTTTGTTTGTTTCTGACTACTTTATTAAAATTTGAGTTTTAAAAAGCGAGAGTACAGCCTGAAAGTATTGCAACCAAAGTAAGAGTGAGCCTGTGTCTAGTGGTTATTCCTAATTACAAGATTTTTTTCTGTGAAATATAATGAACAATTTGATGTGAACTGGAAAAGAATGTGCATATTGTCAAATTACGTTAGCTCTGCATTTCTACCTAAGGTGAACATCACTTAATTTTCATCCTTAAAATATAGTATAATAGATCCTCTCTGAATCAATATTTGGACCCTATTCAGTAATAAAGTGGGTTTCTTTTATAAGACTTAATTATTTTTTTAATACTGAAATTTTCTGCATTTATATAACTGCCTTGGAACAATACAATCTCAGTCCAGAGCAGCTTAATCCTGTATCTTATAAGCAGACTGGCATTGTGCTAGAATGGCAGTGCCTGTACAGAACAGAACTGGTAAATCAGAGTGGAATCAGTAGGATCATATTTGTCTGGAGCACAATCCTCACACTGTGTGGATGCATGCTATAGGACAGTTTCATAACATCACTTCCATTCTTCAGTTGTTACTGTGTTGTACATGATACTTAGGCTTTAAACTCAACTGCTGAGTTCCTTTTGGAAGCACTTTAATGAAAATGCTCATACATGACAAGAGCTGGTATGAAGAGTAGGAATATGCCACTTCTGTATTTAGTAGCCAGGATTAACTGCTTCTTTCTTGTAGTTATAGTTACAGAAAGAATGTACCCCTTCCAGGTTCTGGGAAGGAAGATACATGTACTTTCTCATGCAAGGTTTTAGGAAGAGGTTAAAAAATTTCATGGAAGGCTCTGTACTGTGAGGTCTGAATATATGGTTAAAGTTGAGCTATAACATACTTCTTTTCTCAGTCATTGCTAACAAGCCCTTCATTCATAAATGATGCTGAACATGGGATGCAGGGCTTACTGCTGCTTGGTTTGCCCCCATGTAATTTCTTTACCTCAAGGTCTGTGGGATAACTCTTAATTTTCTCCCCAAGCTGTAGGTGTAAGATGCTGCTAGTAAGGATTTTTGTTCGGTTGTTTTACATAAGGTAGGATTGGGGTGCTTTGACTTGAAAGAAGAAATAAGACATTGAGGGAAGTATTAGAGGGTATTGTGTGTGTGTGTGTATTTGGAATAGGGCTGGCAAGATGATCTGTGAGTAGATGCTACAATCTTGATGTGAGAGATGAGGAAACCTAGTGGAAGTTATCAAAGAAGATCAGTTTGCAGGTGTATACATTTTCCTTTTCAACTACTTAATTTGTGCTTAAAAAAAAAATTCCACAATTTTTTAAATCTGTGTATCCTGTTGATCAAAGCGGAGAGCCTTCCATATACTTACACGTTTAGGAAATAAAGCATCTAAACTTTGTAGAAAGAAACTCCTGGAGAGTTTAGCACTTTGAACTGTCCACAGTATGTAAAGTTCAGCTTTTTAAGAAAATGCTTCACTTCTTGTAGGGAGTGGGAGGAAGGCAGATCTCTAAGACTGTTGAAAGCAACTTGAATTTCATATATTCTTTTTTTTTTAGGTTGGCTGAAGACTTTTGATGATTACTTCAGAGATCAGACACAGCATATCTTAAATAATATGGTTATAAAACTGCAAGAAGACAACCGAAGGAAATTTATGTGGTCTGAGATTTCTTATTTTTCAAAATGGTGGGATGGAATAGATAGCCAAAAAAAGGATGCTGTTAAAAGGTTTGAACACTGAACTATTTCTTATTTTCTATGTGGAATGTTCTGAGACTCTGTGTATTTGACTACACTGTAAACTTGAGATTTCACTTGTTGTAATGCAGAATTGCTAGAATAATCAACTATTCAAGTTCTGATGTTTTTGGCCTTGGTTCTTTTTTTTTCCAGTTACAAAATAAAAATGCGTTTAAACAAGTGAAGACAAATTACTGAGTTGCTGAACAAGTTGACTAAAAGTTTCCATGTACAACCAGAAAGAAGTCATTATAATTGTAATAGAGTTGTGATTATAAACTTTATTTGAAGTCACATTGAAGTATTGGCAATGGAACAAAAATAATTTTTCATATTAACTATATATATGTGGTAATTTTTTCTTCACTTTTAACACAATTATGAAACGAGAATTTTTTGGTTTTAAATATGAGTATTTTTTATAAACTTGCAGCTGCTTAAATGGTAACTCCACACCCTTGCTCTTCTTAGTTCTTTTTAAAATTAAAGTTCAAAATGTAAGACAAACGTAAAAGTTTTACATAGACAACGAGACAAGAAAGCATGCTGCTTGGATAAACTTGAAGTAAGGATATAGTTTGAAGTTTTCCAAAAGGCGTTGGCTTTAAGACAGGATCCAACACTACTTAGCTCATGTCTGTGATGCCCTCCTTCTCATGCCCCTCTTCAAGATGCACAAGTTGCAGTGTACATTAAGGCTATGAGAGCCTCACAGCTGCAAAGGTTAGGTAGAGCTGGAAATCTTGGGTATGACAGAAAAGTGTCTATTTAAAAATTTATGTACAATGCATGAGTATTATAGCACAGCTGTTGTTTTTTGAGCTTAAAAAGATCCCTTGGAACACAATAAACAGTAAATGATAGTCACTAAGGAACTGTGTCCTTTCTTCAGGGGAATCAGGTATTGGTTAAACTGCTGTAAGACTTACAGAAGCTGCACTGGTGATTATTTTTGCTGTATGTTTTTCATTACTCTTATGGGCATTATCTATAACGTGACTTAAGTTTACTGTATTCCTTTCTTGAATTAATTAAACATTTGTATGCCAGTGTACAATGTAAGTGCTGAAATTACATTATTTTACTGTAGGGACTACCTGGTGCTGTAAGCGTGGTCATTGTTTTCACTGATGTCATCGTCCTGTGATCTGTTTCAAGAAGGCATTTTAATGAGGGAGATGGTTTGAAACCTTTATAGATACACTAAACTCTGAAGCTCTATCAGCTCTCTAAAACAATAAAAGGAACAGTAGATCAAAGATGGGGACATATTAGTAATGCTTGAAATGTGCTTGAAAAGGTCTCGCTCAATTGACCTTTGGTACTGCGGCACATACACTTTTGTTTTTATAAACTATACAGGAAATAGCCTCTTCCTGATTTTTAAAAAAAATCAAGTATTATGGCATATGCAGTAGAGCTGGTAGTTTTAATTGCACAGAGGCATTAAAAAATTCACTGTTCCATCTATTCATTCTTTCCCACTTTGATTAAAGAAATGTAGTCCAGTGATGGAAGTAGCACAAACGATTTAGATTTTGGTATTGTGTCCCTGGTAAATAGGTATTGGGTATTCAGAAATTGATTTTTAAGAGTGTGTTTTCACGTGCAAGATTCTGAACACAATTTACATATTTTTCAGGTTGATAAAAGATGGACAATTTGAAATAGTAACAGGAGGATGGGTCATGCCTGATGAAGCCTCTCCTCATTATTTTGCTTTAATTGACCAACTGATAGAAGGACATCAATGGCTAGAAAAGAACCTTGGTGTGTATCTTGATCTAAAATTTAACTATGTTAATAGAGGAAGTCAATTTGAAAACGCTTTTTGTATTTATGAGGTGCTTAGAAGACTCTCTACTCTGTTTCCTGAAACATTAAATCAGACCACTTACTGTAAGCTAGAGGATTGAATCTAATATTTGCAATTACTGTTTGCAGATAGAAGTTCCTGGATGAAGTGTATTTAAACAATTTTATGTCATAACATTTTGTTTAGATCAATGAAAGTCGTGCGTAGTATATTAGTATAATAAAACTTAACATAGATCATTCTGAACTGTAGATCACATGTCTCCGGTGTCACAAACAGTTTCTGTTTCCTGTTTCTGTCTTTTGAAAATCATGACAGAGGCCTTAAAATGACCTAAAAATTAATATTCCTTTCATGTTTTTGGATGTGTTCTGCAGGCTGTGTATTCATTAGGTTCTCTTATGTATGGCTTTCAAAAAAGTAAATATGAAATTTAGTAGTGGTTGTTGTAGCAGTAGTAGTTACAAAACCTAAACCCATTGTAATGTTCATATTAAAAAAAAAAAAAGCTGACTCATTCACTTTCAAAACTTTGAGGAATTACTGGCTGCAGTAACATTGGCTGAACTGTTTTGGTGGCTTTGAGAGGGTTTTTTTTGTTTAGCTGTATAAATAGAGATAATGTTCTGTAAGTAGAGATAACCCTTTTTCTACAGAAAAAATTTGTATAGTGGTTTTAATAATAAGTTCACGTGACTTCATCCAATTAACTGAAATTATTTTGAAAATCTGTTTCACTATGTTTTTNGATACAACAGTAAAGGAACCATGTTGAAGAATCAGTAAAACGTGAGTTAGATATAGCTTCTTTATTTGCTAGTATGAAGCTCAGTGAAAGAACAGTATTAATCAACATGATTCTAGTGATTGCCAGCCAAATAAATCAAAAGAAAAGAAAAGTTAGTTCTAAAGCCAATGAAGGTTAACATTATTTAAATTGCAGCGAAAATGCAACAAGCCACAACATCAATCTATCTCCATCCATTCATTTTGTCAGCTGTCCAATTGTAACATCTGTGAGTGAAAAAGGAGATGCATTTCATTATCATTCCATGTAAAGATGTTTGAGGCATAGTTGAAATACTGTAACGATGTAGAGTACTAATCTCAGGGTTTTTACACTTTGCCTCTAAGACATTTGATTTTTTTGTTAATTGTTTATCTGTTTAATTCTAGCTTGTTAATTCCAAGGTGTGTTCTGCAGGAGGCTTAATACTCATCTGTATATTTTAATTTGTCTTCTTTGAAATTTTATCTTTAGTGCTCTGATTTGAATTATATTGATATAGCTTTCTTTGAGTATAAAGTAAAACTTCCTTCCCTTTTTACTTTTTTCTTTTGTCAACAGGAGTAAAACCAAAGTCTGGTTGGGCAATTGATCCTTTTGGGCATTCACCAACAATGGCCTACCTTCTAAAACGCACAGGATTTTCCAATATGCTTATACAGAGAGTTCATTACTCAGTTAAAAAACATTTTGCAATGCAGAAGACACTAGAATTTTTTTGGAGGCAGAACTGGGGTATGTGTTTTTCCTTTATGTCAATTTATTTTATTAATTTACACAGGTAAAATGTGGAGAGAACTTGAATAAATACTATGGAAATCTTTACAGAATAGTTTATTTAGAGAAGTCAGCCTAGACTTGAAAATTTTTGACTTGTAGTTCTGTTTAAAAAAAAGAAAAAGTTTTCTAGGTTAAGTTCTGGGGATATATATATATTTTTTAAAATAACAGACAGGGAATTTGAGTACCTGTGTGTTGGGAAAAGAGTTAAAAAAACCCAACTGTATTATTGCCATTGTTCCTCTGATCTTTGTTTCTTCACTTTCTTTTGTGCTTTTACTTTCTCTTATTTCCCTACTCCCACATTCCTTATATATAAAAAAAGTAAATGGAATGAAATATTCTTTTTCCTTTTCTCACTTCTTTGTTTTCTTCCTCCTACTCTACTATGTGGAAATAAAGTGGAGGAGAAGGAACATTTCTTTTGGAGAGGAAAAAAAAAAAAAGGCCAAAAGTGAATATTTGAAGATGAAAAGATTTGTCTTGTTTATGTTCTTACTAAGAAAAAAACTTTCAAGCAACCAGTTTTCCTCAGCTGGTGTGACAAATTAGCATCATTAGTTACAGTAGCTTTCTGTGGAGTTGAAATCTGTAAGTTATCTTTTGTCAGAAAAATAGATTAAAAATGTTACCATTTTAATTTGCAATTGAAGTCTCATCTAAAACCTTATTCTTAGAAAAAATATGACTGCTTTTTTGGTATTATTTATACAGTATAGAGTATGAAAGTTTTCTTAGGTAATGTAGTGATTATGCCTTAGGAAACTGATCTGTTTGTAAGTGAATGTACTTTTCTAGAGGAATACTTTGTTTTTCTTTGTATTGTACTGGCATTCCAATAAACTGTATGATGAATGTATGTAGGTTTTGGTCTTTCTGTTTTTTAAACTAAGCTAATATGTCACTGCTTTATCAATACAGGGTCAAACAAATGTGTTTAGTACTTACTATTGAAAGATGGTGGTGATTTTGAAGCTTTTTTAGTTCTTCTGTGTTTTTAAACGGAAGTTGTAGGGAGGAGGTTATTCAAAGAAAGCAATCTGCTGCACAAATAAACTTCATTTGAGGAAAGCATGCTACTGTGAAAGAATTTGTCAGATACTGACACTTCAGAGATTTTTCTTTGAATATTGGTGTATGCCACTTAGTCTACAGAATACTTAGTTGACAGGCCTTTTTCAAAAATACTTGCATATGTAAATCACGTGTATGGTCTAGTGTTCAGGCTTCAGAAGAAAGCTTTTCAAACGAGATCACAAATCAAAGATCACTGAACACTTATCTGGCATAATATGGAGACATGCTATCTGAGATAAAGAGAACTCCTGTAGCTGAAAAATAAAATATATTTACCTTTTTAGTAATAAGTAAGTAGTAGTAAAACAGGAGTTTTTAAACAAAATATCTGGATTGGAACTGTGAAGACTTATGCTATTAAAGGTTTTGTGTATTGTTGACATACTTAGGAGCCAGGTTCTGTGGCACATCTACAGCATTCATCCCTTTTTTTGGGCATAAAATTGCTGTAAGTTGTTAGTGCTGGAAATAGGTAAGCAGCATTTAGTTGTTTTACCAGATGAGCAAACTTAAGGTTCTCTTAAATTTTATGAGAAATTCAGGTTCTCTGTAAAGTTAAATTTTGAAAGACTTTTTATTGAGACTTGACAAAATGTGGGTAGATGTCTGCTCCTGGTGGGTCAAACTTAATGGAATGGACTGACTAGATGGAAAAGTTAGGATTGCAAAGATGGTCTCAGAAGTGCAGAGGATTCCATGCAGTTCTATGTACAAGCACACAGAATCTATCTTCAAGTACATAGAATCGTACTGTTAATGTATTGAAGTTACATGTTCAAGAAATTAGGATATTGCTAAAGTCAACCAATTAAAATGTTGTGCTAATGGGGTGATGACAGCAGGATTGTTGTTTTTTTTTTGGTTTTTTTTTTTTTTTTTTGTTCTTGCTGTTTTGTTGTTGTTTGGTTTTGATTCACTTGAAGTATAAAAGATGTGTTTTGTTCACCTCTAAAATTCTGGAAATAATGAGACCTACCTGGGTAAAAAAATCCCTAGCATTCTATTCCTATCTTTCTCAACCAGCTGGTGCTTGATTGGAGCATGTCAATCTTGGTTGTATCTCTGTTTTTTAACCTTTTTATGTGTAAGGTACATGCAAAGGGAGACTCCAGGTATGGATATTCAAAGCAAGGAATTGTCTTGATCTGAAGTTTTTAATACAAGCCTTTGAATAAGAGTATGGAACTGATTTAGTTTTTGGCAAATCTGAGAGGGTTTATTTTAAAGATGTGCTCTATGTATTTAATTCCAGATTTGGGATCCAGTACAGATATCCTTTGTCATATGATGCCTTTCTATAGCTATGATGTTCCTCATACTTGTGGTCCAGATCCGAAAATCTGCTGCCAGTTTGATTTCAAACGTCTTCCTGGAGGAAGAGTAAGCTGTCCGTGGAGAGTTCCACCAGAAGCCATTCATGCTGGAAATGTTCAGCACAGGTACAGTTTTTACATATTCTTCAAGAGACTAAGTTTAAAACAAAAATATTCATGCTGGTCAAAGATGGTATCTAGCATAGTTTGTTGAATTTATATGCTTGTAAAAATAAACTTTTCATAGGAAAATGAGATGCCTATTGCTTAGCCTAGTGTTTGTTCATAAGTTCAGAATGTAATTGACAGTGAAACTTGAAGATAGGTTATGATTGAGGAAGATGCATTAATTTTTTTTCTTTCCTTTCATAATGCATGAATCTATTACTGTCTCTGAATGCTAGATAGAACATAGTCATCTGATTATAGTTATGTTACTGGTTTACTGTAGTTTTTGCAAATTTTATGAATAGACAGCGATTTGTTTCCTGCCAGAGGAAGACTTCAGGGACAGCATGGTATAGTATGCTGTCACTGCAAACGACGAGGTATTTTTCATGGTATATCTTTGCAAAACTTGGCAATCTGTGACCTCGGTTTCCTGAAGTGGACACTTAAGTGAATCTGAGTCCTATGCCTTATGTGTCCTGGCAGGGAGGGTAATCATATTAACCTCAATTTTATTTTTCAAATAGAAACAGAGCTGTTTTGCCATAGGTAAGAATCAAGTCTACAGTTTTACAAAACTACTTTTCAGTTTGGGGTGGAGGGGAAAAAAAAGGGGTGGGGGAAACAAACCCCGAAACAGAAAGGGGAAAAAAGAAAGGCAAGATAGAACTGCTGAAGGTTTTTTTCCAGAAAAAGATTATATTCTATGGTCCTGTGACTATCTTCAGGCCTTCAAACCATCCCAAGCTCAAGAGTTAGAAATTTAGGTAGGTGTTTTCAATTGTTGCAAATTGCTGAGTATAACAAATGTACTAAGGATAGCAGGGTGACTTTTTGGTTCTAATCTTGATGCTGAAGTTCTGAAGTTATGGTCTGATGATGATGCATTGGTTGTCTACATGTCAAGTCTGCATGTCCTTTTTCTGAGTATGGATTTTACCGAGCATCTTGAAAACTGCACTTTGTCAGTGGAATTCAATTATGAAATTTTATTGAAGATAAAACAAAAATAAAACAGAATACATCACAATTGTCATATTTTAAGGTAGAAATTGGAATAATAATAGGAGAAAGTAATTTTCTTTAAAAGTAGGAAAATGAAAGCTGAAGGTGACAGGAGAACAAGTAGACCTAATAGAAGAATTATTATGACACACCTAGTGCTTATAAAATGTGAAGGAAAGCTCGTGTGTCTTTTAATCAAAGTTGTAAGAAGAAAAATATTGAATATGTGTCCCAAGTAGCTGAGACAAATATTTGTAGAAGAGTAACAGCTTGTTTAATGAATACCTGGAACATACAGGCTATAAATATAATGTAGAGAGCCTACTTGGAATGCTTTTTAAGGTTTTTGTTTTTCAATTAAATCTTAATTTATCCCTGCACTTCCAAGATGCAACCTTTGCATAATCTAAATTAGGCCTTGTAAAAGAAATGCTTCTTTCACCATGTCATGTGAAATCAAAGAATAAAAGTAATGGGGCAGGTATGTAGTTAACGTAAGATCGAGTTGAAGAGATCATCATCTCAGTATAGTCTCTGAAACAATTTTTCTGTCGCAGCTTTTGGTACACGAAAGCTGTTTTGGTCTCTAACAGAGAGTTTAAAGAGCAGTATTATAATACCTAAGATAATACCTAAGGGAAAAGTAAAAACTAAAACATGGTGTTTGAGTGGTGAGCCTGGATTATTTAAGTTTGGAACACTGGAAGGAACACAGGAACCATACTTTGAGTGTAGTTTCAAATAAATCCACTAGAACATAGGAAGTAGTGTTTTGCCAGAGAATGCTAAAAACACTACTCATAATTCACAGAAAATAAAAAGTTGGAATATTGTAGGCAATGAAAAACTTTTCTGATCTGACCTCAGTAACAACACAAGTTTTACAGCTGTTACGATGAGGAGATGTATGAGATCCAGAAGTAATTGGAAAATCTGTCTTTACATAATAAGCTTTCCAAGGTTAAAGGTTTGTAGCACACTAATGTGTCTCTCATCTCTGATTGCTTTGTTTTTTAAGACTGGAAAAATACAGGAGATCTACAGTACATGGATCTGAAAAATGTATTTGGTACACATGATTAATTTAGAGGCGAGGTTTAGATCACTGACCTTTCTTCAATACTAAATGTGCAACAAAATTAATAAAACACAGATCTTGAATACTCAGGTGGGACTCTTGCTTTTGATTTCAATAATGTTATGGCCATATATACATACTGAAGAGATATTGAATTGAAAACTTAAAACTAGTAGCTGTTGGTTTTATCATTATCTTGCTACTTTAGTTGCAATTTGGTAGGAAGGAATGAAACAGCAGCCTAATTGAAAGCCTATACTTGTTTAATTGAACTTCATCACACCTTAGTTTATAAAGATTGCTGCTGCCCTTGCCTTGTTTTGCAGCTGCATCCTTATCCATATGTTTGAATGAATCATAGAATAATTGGGGTTGGAAGGGACTTCTAAAAGTCACCTAGACCAGCCTCCCCTGCAGTGAGCAGGGACATCTCCAACTAGATCAGTTTGCTAAGAGCCCCATCCAGGCTGACCTTGAATATTCCCAGGGATGAGGCATCTACCATCTCTCTGGGCAACCTGTTTCAGTGTTTCACCATCCTCATCATAAGAAATTTCTTCCTTATATCTAATCTAAATCTACCCTCTTTCTGTTTGAAGCCGTTATCCCATGCCCTATCATTACACTCCCTGATAAAGAGTCCCTCCCCATCCTTCCTGTAGGCCCCCTTTAGGTACTGGAAGGCTGCTATAAGGTCTCCTTGGAGCCTTCTCTTCTCCAGGCTGAACAACCCCAACTCTCTCAGCCTGTCCTCATAGCAAGAGAAAACAGCTGTTGGTGTTTTTTTCCTTGAATGGAATGAGCTGTTTTGTTAAAGGAAGCATAGCTTGTTTTGGTGTACGTCTCTCTCCCATGCATGGAAAATAGGAAAGAATCTGTACTCCAAGTTACATGATTCAGAGGAGGAGTAGAAAATGGACTTTCCCCTTCACCTCCTGCTGTTCAAGAGCCCAATTTTATGCTTCAACTTTTTTCCCTTTATGGTTGGTGACATTGCACAACATGCAACTGGCGTTCAGAATTATATTGCTCGTGTGGCTTTGATGGTTAATGTTTGTGATTGCCAACCTCAAGAATCTGAGATCACCCCCTTAGGAAGCAGTCGTCCTGTCTGCATAGCCATGTCCTTCATAAAATTACTTGAACAGAAAATTGCCAATCCACTAAATGGTTTTGTTTTCTAATTGAGATAGTTTAGCAGAGTGAGTCCCTAATGCTTCATGTGCAGTATGGGCTGATATAGTAGGGACTGTGAAGCCATGACCACTGTCAAACCTGTCGCACAGGACTTGCTATAGCTGCTGCAAAATTTGTTGTGGTTCCCACAGATTCTGGGTGGCTACTGCTCCTCATTCTTTGACACAGGAAGGGGCAAAACCAGCCACATTAATTGTTTTGATATGTTTTAGACAAGTATTTGGATTTTTTGCATTAAAAGGACACACTTGTCATATGAAGGGGTTTTATTCATTTCTGAAAGGTCTTAGGCTTTCAAGGATAATCTGAAAGCTTCCAAAAGAAAGGTGAAAAATATTCTTGACAATGTTACTGACAATGTTGATATACTTCATTGTTGTCAACTAAGAGCGCAGTTGCTCTGAATGGTGAGAAGTACATAATGTGTTGTGTACAATTCCAAGAACTCTTAATTGTATAAAACCAAAAATTTGAGGGTTTTTTTTTTTAAAGCCATTACAATGGAGTTGCTGCTGATATGCTATATCCGTAATTACGGTACTATAAAAAGTTTATCATGACCGATTTCTTTGGTTTTCAAATTTTCATTCAGGTAGGCAGGATAAACATATATCAAAATGGATCTAATACTGTCTTGTTGGGGAACCAGAAGGGGAAAGCATTGGTGAGACTTTGTGGAGTCTATTTTTTTTCCCTTCAGAAGCATTTTTCATCTTCAGCAGATTCTGACATGGGCTTTCTGCTGATTATTTCTCACTCCTGTATGAAATAATGATTTAGGAAGTTATTTGAGAGCAATGTAAGAGGATATACCTGACTTGGGATATCTGATTTTTCTTTAGTGTTATTGCAATTGAAACTAGTTTGCAATGGAGGAAGATCCTGCTGCCCCCTTAAAAACACCTAATAATCCTACAGTTTGAAGTACTTCGAAGAAAGGGAGAACAGCAGCACTGATGAATTTTGCAGGAGATTTGGGAAGAAACTAGAGGAATACTTTGAAGATAGATGTCGAAGTCAAATATTGTGTTAACCATAACCGTTCCTGAAGTCCTGTATTTTTCGGGATGGTCTAAAGTAAAGTATATTTCCAGCCGTAGGCTGCATGTAGAAAGTTTGAGTTAGGCTGGCTTCTTAGAAGGCAGAATTACAAAGTCTTGTGTTGTGCCAATTGTTAGTTGTGGGGAGAGGAAGTTTTTATGTGTAAATCGGCAGCCTGTTGGAAGTAATGGAAAATACTGAGTCAAGCAGTCAAGCAAATACTTGGTAATCTGAACTGTAAATCAAACTGGAGGGAGAGAGGAAAGCCACTAGGTGGGCCTATTGTAGTCTCAGCCGAACTATGTAGATCCTTAACTAAAGATGTTGTTGTGCCCCCTTTCTCCCTCCAGAATATAGTCAGACCTCACGTTTACTAAATACTTTTATAGTCTGATAAATAAACCTTGACATGCTGGTCAAAGAAATATGGATTTCAAATATATTGGACTAGATTCAATTCTCACATAAATGTTTATATAACGAATCTTCAAGAGTATGAGTTGAAAGTAGGTTTTGCTAGGCCATCTATTCAAAAGACTTGTAGAAACAAAAAGCTCACTGGAATCTGGATTTTGCTGCTATTTTCTCTTTAAAATGTTGTAATTTGTACTCCTGTTCTTAAGTATGTTACTATGGCTTATACTTCCTACTAAAAATATTTTCATAACTTTGATTAGAGAGGATCAGCATCTGAAAATGTTCATAGTTATTGTGGTTGGGAGGGGGAGGGAGGGGGAAACAGAACTTTTCAGTAACCTAGACATTGGACTTGTAACTTTTAATACACTGCTGCTTAATGACAGAACCGATATTTTACCTGTCAAAGAGTCAGTAAGTGCCAAAGGGTAATTTTACAGCCTTTTTTCTGTGTGTGCATGTGTGAGTTTTGTTTGTGTGGGGTTTTTTGGATATTTTTGTGTTTTGTTTTGTTTTTTAAGGCCAAAAGCAGAAAAGCAGAGTGTTTAATTTTTTAGCATGTGCTTAAAGCTTAAGAGGACTGTCTCTGAGAGGGAGAACAATGATTGTTATTAGTGAACTTCCTACAGAATATTTTTTTTTTTTTTTTGGCAAGGATGGAGTTCCTCAAAGATTAATTTATGGGCAGCTTTTTTGTCAAGGACATGAAGATATGAAGAAAAGTATCCAAGGGAATTACCAGAGGGGATGAGAAGAGCTTGCTTATTATTGTAAATAAGGGTTGGAGAGGATTAAGATTGTTATCTAAATATAAAGCAGGTAAACATAATTTAAACTGAAGGTTAGTTTTGGCACAGGAACAAATTGATGCGGACTGACCTACTATTTGAGATGGAACTTGATAAGCTTATTGAAGGATTTAATTAGCATAGCGTTTGCAACAATAGTAGGTTGAATGTGGTGTCTCAGTGGGGGGAATTGCATCCAGCTTTTTGTTACAAAAGAGATAGCAGAGTTTTGTATCTCTTGTGTAGGGTCACCCTAATGCACAACTTGATATCTAAGAATTGTTTTGTCAAAATCTGACCTTTATTCTTCTGTTTTCTGAATTGCCTTTTTCCCCCCCCTCCCCTCAAGGGCTTGGATGATTTTAGATCAATACAGGAAGAAGTCAAAGCTTTTCCGTACTAAAGTTCTGTTAGCTCCACTAGGGGATGATTTCCGCTATGCTGAGAGCTCAGAATGGGATCAGCAGTACCAGAATTATCAAAAGCTGTTTGATTATATGAATTCTCATCCTGAGTGGCATGTTAAGGTAAATACAACACTTTTTCTGATTTCTGGAGTCAACAATATTTCTTAGTATTTTGGGATTATTCATGGAAATAAGTTGTGGTTGGTTTTTTGTTGGTGTTTGGGTTTTTTATTGTTTGTTTTTTTTTCTTTTTTTTTTTTAAACAGAGGAGCTTTATATCTTCTATAACAGCAGATTGGTTTGTCTTGGCAGATAACTTTTTTTTTTTTTACCTTTACGACCTTCTTTCCCTCCAAAACAAAAACTTTTCTATTAATAATATCTGCTTGAAAACTGTAAATAGTATCCAAACTAAATTATTTTAGACAGCAGCTATTAGGTTTGATTGTTTTCTTAGTACTCCTATTTCCACAGGCATCAGACATTGTTATTTGAGGTTTGCAGGCTTTGGTATTTAAAACTATTGTATTTTCTTTTTAGAATTTCAAGCAAATTTTGTTCCTTTGCTTGAGTCCTCTTGGTTTTAGCTCCCAAACCAAAAAAATATTCCTAAGAGTTGCCATTGCTAGCACATGTTCTTGAATACAATAAAATCTAAGAGACTGACCTGGCTACAAAAGGAGTGAATATACTAACACAATTATCGGATGAGATATCACTTTAAATAATTAATTATGTTTCACTCTAAATCATTAATTATGTTTGAGTGTTATAATACACATTCATACATTCTAATGTGTAAGCTGAGTAATTCAGAGACTTCTTGTACTATAGATGTTTTCTGTACTCAGACACCTTTTCATCATCTTTCAGCATGGGAATAAGAAATAGGGGACCACAACCTTGTTTTTTCTTGAGTATCACATGAGAGAGCACTATTGTGGGTGACATGACGTGTGAGAATGCCTGCTATGTCTCAGTAGAGGGAGATGGGGCTGAAGAGTACTTTTTAAAATCTTTTAAATCTAAAATCTATGTTTTAAACCTAAAGCTTGCTGCTCTCACCAGTTTTACTCCCCTCAAAACTGGATATAGTGTGCAGGTAGTTACTTTTTGCATGCTAACAGCAGCATAGTTTCTGTAGTCTCCATTCCTGCTAACCTGCGCTGGATGATCTCTGGGGCAAAAACTTGCAGGCTTTAGCTCTGACGTCATTCTTCAAGGACCACTCCTCTCCTGAGTTATCTGAAAGATCCTTATCTAAAAGGTTCTGGTCAGCCACTCCAGAAGTCTACTTCATTAGCCCTGGCTTGCCCACCTAGATTAATGCCTTAGTAATCACACCAGACATTGGGGCGCTCATGGACTGTCCAGCCATTTTTCTGGTTCTTAATACACAGACAAAAAGATATGCAATACTCTGATTCAGCCACTTCATATGTAGGGTACTTTGCTTAGCTGGAGCACTGTTGGCACTGGAGCGCCTCTCCTTTTCATTTCATTTATTTAGTTGGGGTTTTTTTTTCTTTCTCTTTCTGTATTTTGGGGTTAGGTTTTCTTGCTTGTTTAATGTTTGGTTTTGTTTGTTTTTTGTCCTTTTTATAAACTGATGTCATTTATCCTTGGAAATATAAGCTTAGGTGGAGAACTTTCACACTGTGCTACAGTTTCCTCACTGGACTGTAACTCCACAGGCAAGTAAGGGGTCACACTCAGCTTTCTATGAACCTAGATTATATAAAGGAGGAGTTCACATTTCTTCCTTAAATTCTGAGATGCCTAGGATATTCTACTTACACAAGGGACTGCCTACTCTGCCTTTATGATTTTATGAGAGATTTACCCTTTCAGACAAATTTGAGATGTTTATCTAGTGGATATGTCTGTTAGCATTGAGATTCTCATGCCAGCCACTCTTCTGTGGTCATAAAAGTATGTGGTAGATTACTTGAAAAGATATCTATTTTGCTCTCAGGGAGTTTAATCTCCCATTTGGAGATGAGCGTTACATCTGTTATGCATAAATTAAGCTGAGATTTATATGCCAATAGAGGAGTCTACCAGATTATTTCACTGTTTCCACTCACCTGACATTAGAATGAGTTTTCTTCAACTTTGTTGTTTCCTCTGGTGAGGTTTTGTTCCTCTGATGTAATCCAGCATACAGAGGGGAGGCCACCTATACCTGATTTCTCTTGTTCCATTGATTTTTATTTTTACTTTTTCTGAATTCCATCTTGTAAGTGTCTATGATAGTGAGGGAAAATGACAAGTCTCCTAGAAGTGCCTGATAAGGCAAGGATCACTAATACTGGGATATCTGTGGCAGTATATCTCTTTCTCTGCTTTACTGTCATTCAAAGTAGCAAGTTATCAAATTGTATCCACCTAACAAATACTTGGATCTTCTGAATGATTTTGAGGAGTGAATACTGNGAGGATACTTGTGGTAATGTGATCTTCTGTGCTGTTTGCACTTCCATTAATTGTTTTTCCACTCTCATTCAAAATCCAGTTTGCCATCTCTGCCTTCTTTAACAACATCTCTCAAAGCTGGCAGCATTGACATCGGTCCCTGTCCTTTTTTTATTTTCCTTCCTTTTTTGTACCCTGTCTTTTGACCTACCCTGTAAAGGGCTGTCACTGCCTTATTTGTCTGGGCATTTTTAAAAGTGACCAGAAGATAATGAATTTTTGGTACTCCCCCTGTGTTACATCTCTAAACGCAATTTCTTTGTNCATTCAAAGTAGCAAGTTATCAAATTGTATCCACCTAACAAATACTTGGATCTTCTGAATGATTTTGAGGAGTGAATACTGTTGGGGTTTTGTTGTTGTTTTTTCTAACATTGAAATAGTGTGTCTTTGTTGTCACAGTAACAGTCCTTATATTCCAAGTCACTTTAAAAAGAATTTTTACTAAAAACTTGTTTTCTGGTGTTGTAAATTGTAGCATGCTACCTTGTANATATAATTTTTTTAAAAAAAACAGCTTCTGAAAGCAAATCCTAATTTTTTGATCAACAGTCATCTTGGATTGTGCAAATGTTGGAGATCTGGAGCACAACAGAGTTAGTTTTGAAAACACGGGATTAAGACAATTATGTTCTTTTCGTATTACATGAAGTTCCATTTGGTCCAGACATCTACTTACGTAAGATAAGATATTGTGTCTTTCATATTTCATGAATCATACAATAATTTGAGTTGCAAGGGACCTTTAAAGGTCATCTAGTCCGACTCCCCTGCAATAAGCAGGGACATCTAGATCAAGTTGCTCAGAGCCCCATCCAGGCTGACCTTGAATATTCCCAGGAATTAGGCATCTACCACCTTTGTGGGCAATCTGTTCCAGTGTTTCACCATCCTCCTTCTAATAAATTTCTTCCTTATATCTAGTTTGAATCTGCCCTCTTTCAGTTTAAAGTCATCATATTGTCGTATTGCAACAGGCTCTGCTAAAAAGTTTGTCTCCATCTTTCCTGTAGGCCCGCTTAAAGTACTGAAAGGCCGCAATGAGGTTCCCCGGAGCCGCCTCTTCTCCAGGCTGAACAACCCCAACTCTCTCAGCCTGTCCTCAAAGGAGAGGTGTACCATCTCTCTGATCTTTTTTGTGGCCCTCCTCTGGACCTGGTCCAACAGGTCCATGTCTTCCTTGTACTGAGTTGAAATAAAGTTGAAATGCTTTTGGAAGAGTTATTCAGCTTGTCTGAAAAGTGTGCAGGGAAACTTTAAAGCTCTTTAGGATGGGATTTGTGCTACAGTTCTGCTGAAAGACTGGCATATTTCTGAAATGTATATGAAACCAAGCGTATTCATTCTCTTCATATGTCTAAATAAGGAAAAAGGAACTATGTTATAGTAATTTTAATTTTCATTCAGGCCCAGTTTGGAACTTTATCAGATTACTTTGAAGCTCTGCGCAAAGAAAGCAATTTGGGTGAAAAGAACAGCAATTCGTTTTTCCCTGTTTTAAGTGGAGACTTCTTCACCTATGCAGACAGAGATCATCATTACTGGAGTGGATATTTTACATCGCGACCCTTCTATAAACGACTGGACAGAGTCCTGGAATCCTACTTACGGTAAATACTGCCATCCAGTAAATTCATAACATATGTCTTGGCACACAGAAAAGATGAGTGTGTAAGTACTCCAAATCTGTTGGACAGATGGAAAAGTGATGTCGAAATGCACAGTTTAAGTTTACTTACAATAAGGATAGCCTAAATGGCCCACAAATGTAGTTCTTGTTATAAGGATTAGTTGGTCTATCTGTTTTTTTAGTAAATTGAGAGAAATACAATGACATTTTTTACATCCAAACAAATGAAGTTCTTCTAAAATACTATTCAAGTGATCAGCAAGTCCTGATTCCGTGAAAAATAGCAAGTAGTATGCTTTTTATTTCCATATCAGATTTGAGTAGCTGTCAGATCAATCGGTCATTATAGCTATACTGTGAACTCTTAGAGAGAAATACAAAGGTGTCAATTTTACAAGGGTTGTTAGATACAGGTAGGAAGTAGTCAGGAATATTGTGTGCCAAGTGATCTCAGATTGTAAGGTACTGCTCTGCTGAAAAGTGTTTGCACCTTTACAGAAAAAGTTACTGCTGAATTTTCGTAATGGAGTATTTAAGTGGTTCTCCCATGTAGCAGCTGTAGATAAGGCACACTGTATTTTAAAGCTCCAGAAAGAAATCTGGGGCAAACGCATATGATGTAAACCCTGGACATTTCATCTGTTGCCAAAACTTGGAGACTAGGTTTCCAAAAGATTATTCTTCCAAGGATCCTTAGTCAAAGGACACTTTTTGTCTTCTGGAAGGACCCTTTAAAATACACCTATATTTGTGCTTCTATATGCTGTTCAGACCTTTTTGTGCTAAAGAACTTCTGTAATGCTGAGAAATCCTTCCTTAAAGATTTCTTACAGTTCTGATTTTTTGTGTTGTAATGGCTGCTGCAGTAGTGGAGAGAGCAAGAGAGGTGTGGAAAGTAGTGTTTTGGGAGCATGGAAAGCAGTGGTTTGGAGGCAGATATAAGTACCTTTCAGAAGAGAAACCTCCTTATCTAGAAGAATTTGTTTTCCTTCTGACAAGGAATCAAGTCTTTACTCTGGTACAATGGAGGTTTCGCAAACTTTGGACATAGCTACTCTGTGATCTGTAGTATGCTTTTCTCGTAAAAAAAGTGGCTTTTTCTAGCCTTCTCTCTGCACTCTATGAATACAGAGTACGAGACCTGAGGAAATCAAGAACATAAATGAAGAAGAAATGAAAGTTATAGACTAAGAAATGTGTAAGGAGAAGTGAGATCAAGGGCCTGAGAACAGAACGGTGTTAGGGTAGAGACAAGGTAATGTAACTTTGAAGGCATCACGTTGAAACTTTTCCTCTTGGTGCTCACAAATGGGAAAGCAGGGATGAAAGAAGCTAAAGACTGTCAGGAAGAAGAAAAATAAGACTAAAGCTGAGAGGAATGACAAAAAGCAAGACTAGGATCCGTTTGGCAGAAGAATGTAAAAATAATATAGTAAGGAGAAGTTATTAGAGGAGTGACTTCTTCAGTGTTTCAGTCAGAACTTTGGAATATTAAAAGTGTTATGCTTAACTTACGTACAAAACCAAGAATGTTAGAAGATTAGAAAGAGGGCATTTATAAGGCTAACAGTAATTAGGAAGTTTGACAACTATTCAGAAATAGTTTACAAATAGACTATCAAGCATCACTAGTAATATGATTTTCTTAGAAGCATTTTATTTTTTCCTTACTGTATTGGTATTATAAATACTAATTAGCTCTGTTCTTATTAGCTTGTTTATCATAAGAATCTTTGGTTTTCAGTGAAAACAGCCATGTTTAATACTGCTGTTGGGAAATATAAAATGTATAGAAAGATGATGTCCTTGTAAATTGAATTCCCTATTGAATTGTTTTTCATACTTCTGCCTAAATTTCTTTCTGTTTATTAAATTGCACCAACGATTTAATTTTCTTTTAGCTTTATCATAGCATATTCTTTCAAAATTTTTAAGTGTGTTTACTTTATTGTACTGTCATTTTTCTGTTTTTCATTACTTACATTGCAAAAAGCTTAGTATTAATTGCTTTCAAGTTTATTTGTAGTGTTTACAACTTTACAGTCTTAAAAGACTCCTTCATGTAAGAATTTAAATTACCTATAACTCATGAAAAAGGTGCTAGTCTTAAATGTAAAGAATTTCTGGAAGAAAACTAAACCTTCAGTCTTATGAATTAAAACCAATCACATTTCTAAAAATGTACCTGGAAAGTTTTTCATCCTTCATTATCCTCTGTGAATACCATGTAAGAACAAAATGTATAGAAGTGTTCTTGTCAGTTTAGTATCAGGTTTTTTGGCAGTTGTGCTTTCAGAGACCTGGAGGATCTTCAAGGCTGGCATATTAGCAGAATTAGGGGGTTTGTCTTTTATTTTTTATTTTCTTTAAAGTCAGAAGAAATAGGTTATAATAATATTTAATCAATAACACCCTCATCCCACCCTTGTTATTAAATTTTCCATAGTTCTTTTTGAACTAAGTTCTTTCTATCTATCTAGTGTTCATATATATGTGTATGTATATATATGTGGGGGAATGAACCATGAACAGGAGATAAATGTGTCTGTATTCTTTACCAAGGATGAATGCTTTTAAGTTCCAGCAGTACCAGGATTAAGAAGTACTTCGCTGCTACTTAATAGCGAGGAAACTGTTCAACCTCAGGACCTGCTATGATGGCTAGCCATTTAAGCAAGAAAAAGAGTTGGTTGGTTGGGTTTTTCCTATTTTTAAAAAACTTTTGGGTTCGTGCATTAAAGTACATGAAAGTTTAAGGATTTTGTAATGGAGATTGACATCATTGCTGATTTGAGACATAAGTGATTTTCTTAATCTTAAGTGAGAGATGGATGGATGGATGGAAGTAGTATGAAGGGTGATGAAATCAGTGACTAGAAGTTTTTTTAATGTAGTAATTGGAAGATGCAAAGAACAATAGTGTAGTTGGGGGCAAGTTAGGAATGCATTCTGTGATTTCATTCTTTACAGATGTAATTGGGGAAAAATTATAAGTCTGCAAAAGAGATTGTTGCAGCAATTCCAAAGCAGAACAAGAGCTGCAGTGGATAGATAAGACCACATCTTGACAGTTCAGAAACTCTTGGAAAAATTATTTATTATTTATGTAAATTACCTGTAAAGTATACCTAAATGTAACCTAGTGTAGACTTTGAGCAATCAGTGAAGCAAATTTTGGTTTATTTGCAGTATTCCATCAGGTAGAGATACAGTTACAAATTGCAACAAAGTAGATAATCTGGGGTAACTACTTTAGGTAATCTGCAGTAGTTTGAAATAGAGGTGAGAAAACCAAGGCTTTATACAGCTTTTATGGAAAGGTATTACAGAGAGGTAGATGTTTACTTATAAGAGGAAGTGTTCTCTAATACAGTGTTTCTTGTGGTTTCACTTCTGAGTGTCTTTCATCTTTAAGACCATTGAACAATTCTAATGTTTAGAATAATATCGAGATTTGAAAGGAAAATTCTGCATCTAAAAGGCTGATGTATTGAATGGATCTGTAAAACAAAATCCGTTGTTTTTCTGAAAGGCAAAAGAGTTACAAGTGCTCCTTAGACAAAATGGATTTAAAGTGACGTTCTGGAAGCAGTATGAACTCAAAATATATTTACTATACAGCTTCATTTTAATGTTATTTCTTTTGCTTTAAGGTTGTTACCTTGTTTACATATAATGGGCTTCCCTATTTAACAAAAAAAAATTGAGGTGGATTGTGGGGAGGGAAATCAAACCTGTATTTTGAGGACTAAAATTTTTTTGTGTTCTCGACAGTTAGGTCAGTGTTTAATGGCTAAGTCAAACTTTACAAAAAAAGGTAAAACACTTTCAGACAGGATTTATCCACTAAATGAATGTGAATCTGATGCCATTTTAACTAGAACAAAGTAGGAGGAATGCATAGATGTATGAATTTACAGTAAGCAACATTAAAATCACAGCCATTAAGTTTAAGTGCACTAGTAATAAAAAAAGGAACTACAACTTTTAACTCCTTGATTTTGTGTGTAGCTTCTGAGCAGTTATCCTACCTGTAAGAGCAAAATCTCACCTTATTTCTCAAATATTGACAATATGAAAATGAATTGATCTGTTATATGTACAGTGTACATTTCAGTTTAGTTTGACGCATGCTACTTGCAGTTTTTACATAATTGTCAACTATGTGATGCATAAAGAGAGAGATCAAGCTGAATCCAAATGTATTTTTCATGTTAACAGTTAATAGCAATCCACAGTCTGAAAACCCAAGTTGAGAATTATTTTAAAATTTGTTGTTGTACCTAGTTTAAATTTGAACACATGCACTCACTGACAGTTTTGGTAAGTATAAGAGTTAACATATTTTCCCTTTTTAATTTTTTTTTTCTTTATATGCTTAGAAGTTAGTTTTACATTTGTTTTAAGAACATGCTATTTTGCTTTTCTTTGCTTTTTATAACATTAACCTGTGTCTTCTTGATTTCTTTAAACACATGAGAAACCTTGATTAAGATCAAATACAGTCTGAAAAAGAATCTGACAACTATCAGACTTAGAAAAACAGAACTTAACCTTTTAGGATAAGGAGATAAGAAAAAAAGTTAACAGATGGTTTCCCAGAATTTCTACAGGCATCTTGTTAGTCAGACACTCATAATGACTGGCAATTATAGTTTGTTTTGTTTTGGTTTTGTGATTTGGGTTTTTTTTTTGTAAAATAAATGTAGATTCTCATAAATCAAGTGAGAACCTAATGGTAATATTTTAGTGCTAGGCTTTTTTATAAGAAGTAGGAGAGAAGGGCTCTCTCTGGTTCAGTCTAAGGGTCTTTGAATCCAGTGTTCTCACCATTCAGGTGAATGTATAGTGAGCACGTGCATGAACTGCCTACATCTTTAGGAGAATTTATTTTGATTAGAGTACAAATGGCAGAATAGATATTATGTAGAGAGTACAGATTAATCTATTTCTTTAAGATAATTTTATTTGTTTAATAAGTTGGTTTTTGAAATGGGAATCGTATGTCTCCTTTAATGCAGGCTATCGTTGCTGTATCATTTTAAGATCAGCTCTGTATACCTCACACATTTGTGAAAATGGTATGGTACTTTGTACTGTCATATTTTTGTTCTCAAGCTCTGTTTTCCATCACTGAAAACTTGCAGGAAGCTTACAAGGTGTAAAACTAGTGACGATCAAGCACAGCAGTGATTTTTGACTGTTTGAAGCTAGAAACAGGCCAAAAAGTACAAGATTAAGGTTTAAAGAACTTGTGGAACTAGGCATGAGGAAAGATGTAAAAATATCAGTTTCTTCTTCATGTAAAATGTGTGTTGCTTTTTGGTTTTTAAACCTGTATAAATATTTGATTCTTCTCTGCAATTCCAGAGCAGCTGAAATCCTCTACTCCTTGGCTTTGGTACAGTCCAGTAAATCTGAGAAGATGAATATATTTCCTTCAGTGGATAACTTTAAATTGCTGACAGAAGCTAGGAGGAACCTTGGACTCTTTCAGCATCATGATGCTATTACAGGAACATCTAAAGATTGGGTAGTTGTGGATTATGGCACTAGGTAATTTATTATGAATATATAAACTTAAATCTTATTTTCCCTTTACCTTTTTAAAACAGAAGTATTTATTTCAGAGATGCTGATTTGCTAGAGCTATCAACATACTCAGTAGTGAAAGTGTAGTGGTGCTCTAGATAAGAAGTGGATTCAATTACCCGTGCTCTTCATTTATGAAATATTTTTTAATCCTCTGAAGTAAGAATTTGATGTCCAAACAAAATTTCTGAGGGTTCAAAAGAAGCTAGGTAGACATGATGCTGAGAGTTCTTTAATAACAGGGCTATTATTTTCTGCAGTAGCTATTGTATAGGAGAACATTTTATACCTGCCTATGCTAAGCAATGATCAAGAGACATGCTAATTTAGGCATATATTCCTTGGAAAATCCCCCACCGTCTGTAACCTGCCTTTCTTCAATGTGGGAAATCTTTTTCATACTGCCAATCTTCTACTTAATTTGTCTGTTGTTCTGTATCGATGTTTGTCGTGGTTTAACCCCAGACAGCAGCTAGGACCACGAAGCCACTTGCACAGTTCTCTCCCCCTTCCCGGCGGGAGAAAAGGAGTGGAAAGGAAAGGGAAAAAAACCCTCGTGGGTTGAAATAAAGACAGTTTAATAGAACAGTAACAGAAAAATGAAAATAAAAATAATAACAATAATAGTGGTAAAAGAATGTACAAGATAAAATAATACAACACAAGTCACTCTCACCACCTGGTGAATTGGTTTCCCAGCTCATCCCGAGCAGTGATCTGTGGATTCCTGCCTCTTGGCCAACCCCCATTTATATATCGAGCATGACGCCTATGGTGTGGAATATTCCACTGGCCATTCCATTGTTCTGTCTACGCACCTTCTCAGCTTCTATGGGAAGCTGGAAAAAGTCCTTGATTAGTTTAAACATCACCTAGCAAGAACTTAACCAATATGCATTATTGACATTCCTTTCATACCAAATCTGAAAACACAGCAACCTCTAGAAAGACAACTACCTCTATCCCAGCTGAAGCCAGGACACTGTTATATCTGGTGGGTAGTTATTTGCTCAGTATTGACCAATTATTCTACTAGCAACTTTGTGGAATTTTATATGTGTATGTCTGTGTATGCAGATATATGCTTTAATTATGCATTTGTTCAGAAAATTGTTACATGATGGAATGTTAAACACTAGTACATTTGATTAATTGGGGTAGATGATGGTAGATAGTTGATGGCAGAGCATGTCCATTAAATAAGTTACTGTTTTAAATGCCTCTCAGATACTCTTTTTTGGTTTAAACTACTGCATTCATGACAAGTATTTTTAAATTCCATAAATTTGTTAATTTCTTATCTATTAAAACACAGGTATAATCAAGGTGTAAACATGTGCAATGCACTTGGTTATGAGAGAGTAAAATAAAGGCTTTTTTGACTTTGCAAATAAAATTATACAGCACTGTATATAAGAATTTGTAAACCTTGTGTCAGTTGAAGCAATGGAAATAATGATAATAATTTAAATTTTTGTGCTTCTGATTGTTTTTCTAATACTGCTTAAAGGCAGTCTTGACTTTGCAACCAGCATTTCAGGTTGCCCTCACTATAGATACTGGAAATCAAACATAGAAAACATAAACTTTCCTAAGGTTAGTATTTTGAAAATGTACTTGTTATTTTGAGGGTATACATTTTGTAGCATAACAGTGGGGTGGAGATGTACCTCATTTTTAGTATGCAAGGTAGGAATATAATGAAATTCAGAATATGTCTGCATTTTGCAGTCTGGTCACTCATTGCAACTAGCTGTTGTTAATTTCATGCTATATTAATATTAAAAATTACATTTATTTTTCTATAACTCATAGTTTTGAGTTCTTTAATGTTTTTAAATTTCGATTGTCACATCAAATAAAAACAACTGAAAACTAACTAAGACTGTAAATTTTTTAACAGGCTTTTCCATTCAATAATGAACTTGAAGAAAGTGATAATTGACTCTGCTCATATTCTTATCCTAAAGGATAAAGGTGCTTATAATTATGACACATCAACTCCATTCCTGAAGATGGTGAGCTATCTTTCTTGATTTTCTCCAAAAATAAAATGTGAACCATGCATTTTCAATACAGTTTAAGTAGTCTGCAAAAAGTCAGAATGAAATTTGCTGCTAATACTTGCTCAAAATCTGCTGCTTATCGTTGTTGATATTAATTGAAGATATTGGAAAGTAAAAAGTGAAAACTTCAGCAGTTAATGCTGAAAAAACCCCACATATCTAAATTAAATGGGCTTATTTTGTTCCACTTCGTGAATCACATAGTAAAGCCAGGTGTTCTAATTTTCTTGTGGGCATAAATTTGTTGTTGACTTCAGTGACATGTATATGATAAGTGAATATAGAACAGTATGCAGTCCTGTAATTTGACTTCACCTTATTACTTAACAAATGTAGGAAGTAGAAAATTTCCATCCTGAAATAAACCTAAGCTAAATTTGCAAGACCAGGTCTAGACGAAACCTTGTGCTTTTTTCCTTAGCTGAAATTATTTGAAACAGGATCTACTGATGATAAAGTCAGCAACAGATCCCCACATACCATTTTGTGACCCATTTTTCAGTGAAGAGCACCTTGAAGAAACACACTTGCTAATATTGTTCCATTTAGTTTCTTCGCTTTCTGAATGAAAACTTTCTGCTGTTATAGCTAGGTGGTCTTCGTAAGTCTAAGTCCGTAAACCTGAACTAGAGGGGAAACGAGATGCTTTAATTTCTCTGTGGATAAACATAGCAGGATTAAGACAATTTTTATTATATGATTACCTCACATTTCTAAAGTAACTATATGACATGTATCCTGCTGGCTTAGATATGCCAGATGTATCATACTTTGAATTACTCTTCAGTCACATATATTAAAAAAAATAATGAATTATTAAAAGAGTTCTTTATGCATTTTATGGCTTTGATACTAACATATATGTGCCTGCTGCATATATGTGCCTGTGGGTGCATGCCACAAATACGTCATTTTTCTCCTGGTTGGAAAGGGTAACAAAAAGAATGTGCACCCTCATAAACTAAGAATCTTTGGAAGTTGTTCATGGAAGAAAGTTTTCACTTCTGCTCTGAGTTATATTGGAGGATGTTGCGATGTTATATTTTGCTAAACTTTCATTGTTCCTGTTCTTTATGAATCTGGATTAATACTACTGGATTGTAGAAGTACTAGTTGCTGTTTAAACTGTATATTGCCTAGGAGCATACTAAGTCAAACACACTATTATTACTACTGTGAAAGCAGAAATGAAAAAGAAAGCTCTTATTTCAATGAATTTATTGTATCTATATAACACAGAAAAAAAAGGTTATTAAAGAAGTAGATTATGATTTATCTGTATGTTATACAGTAACTGCAGCATATCATAAACCTAATATTCCCACAGTACTTTGGTTACCACAACAAAATATTTTTAATGTGGGGAATGCTAATGGGAGAGCTTAAGGATATTTATGAAACACCTTTTGCAAACCTTGAGCAAGTAGAAAGTTCAGAGGCACTTGTTCTGAAATACTATCATGGTATTTTGGTGGCCGACGGAAGCTGACATCAATCATTGCTCAGAGATGGGCATTCAGAATGAATGCTGAGAGAGTTGAGAAAGACAATAGCTGTTTTTGATTTTACAAGCTTCATTTGTCTTTGCTGGGGTGAAGAAGGAAAAAAACACATGGTCAAAGGAACAGAGCAAGAGACTAGCAGCATTCCAGTAGGTAGTAGGTGCAAACAGGGAAAAACTGCCCTTCTTGAAGCTAGAGAAAAGGAAGCTGGAAAAGAGATAGGATGGAAAGATTTCAGAATGACACCACTTGCACTGGGTTTCTGCTATTCTTAATTATTAGTTACACACAAAAGCATCATGGTTTTCTCAGCTGATAACTGAATACTTTGTACATCATGTGTAAGTTTTACAGACTCTACACTAGTAAACGAACAAAAACCAGATCTCTTGGAGCACAATACACTGAAAAATAGAAGAAACCTAGAGATCCCTGAACGATCCAACGAACAGGATGAGATCCAATGTATAAAAGTAAAGCTATACAACCATTGCACCATTCCTGTATATTAGTCTTATTTCTTTGAGTGTAGAAAGAAAAATTTCATCTAAGTGGCAATAGTTGGATTTGAAAAACATGATTTTGAGGATGTTTTGGAGTGCCCTGAGGAACAAGGAGCTTTGTACTTCAGTTGCAAGGTCTGTCGTTGTCACCATTATATAAGCCAATAGGAACGTAACAGTAGATCAACAGGTTGGCTGTTCTCTTAATTAAAGACTAACACAATAGTGACAGCAAAGGCTTGTCACTACCTTTTCTCACTGAAATTGAGCCCTTGGTCATATTGTATTTAAGAAAAGAGAGAAACTAGTGGAAAATAAGAATTAATCAATATTGTGAAACAATTCTTCAAGTAGTTTATATCACATAAAAATCATAAACACACCCCCCAAATTATGTTTTTGAAAATTTACTTTATGTACAATATAAGGTAACAATGAGGTCTGTCAGAAAACTAAACTCTAAATTCTTGTGATAAATACACAGGAGTGTAAGGTTTCAGAGAGTAAATTTATAGCAAGAGAAAGTTAATAAAAATATATGACAAGTATATGCAAAACTTCAAGGAAGTTGGTGATTATGATGTCTTGTATGCAAAAAATGAAAGCATGGGGGTAAAAATTTGGTAATGGTCTAATAAGAGACATTTAGTGAAAGCAAAGGTTTCTCACTGAGTTGGTCAAAGTGAGCCTTTTTCTTTTGTCAGTCTGAAGTACTTAGTTTATAAAGTTTTGTGGTTCATTGTCCTGCGTAACATGCTAAAACAGCCTTCTGTTTATGGTACAACTATCACGGTTTTTTATTTCATAAAGTTCACATAATAGACAAAGCTCATATAATGTATGTTTAAGTGTATTCCAAATAAATTCAAAGATGTTCTCTTGTAGGATGATGTTCAGTCTTCCCAAGATTCTTTGCCACGTAAGACAGTTATAAAGCTGACATCGCAACCAAGGTAAATAATTTATATATTACTTAGTTTCTGAGATTCTTTTAGCAATGTATGTGTTTTCACTACCTACTAGGTTTTTATGCCACTTCATTTCTTTTTAACTTTCAGTCAAAATAAAGGTAAAATTAAAAAAAAAAATTAAAAAGGTAGTCTGGCATATTATGCTAATACTGGTATGTCTAGTATAAAGAGGACACAGCATTTTAAAACCATAAAAGTTTCTCACATACCACTAATTCAGCTGCAGCAAGTAAAGTAGTCTGTTTACTAAGTGCTTTTAGAGCATTGTAATCCTTAGCAGTAGAAAGTAATTACAGCTGGCTCAATTAAAACTGTGAGCAAAACCTTAGTTTTTATGAGGCCTAAAAATCACAATACGTAAATACTGGGTTGTCTTTAAAATTCAAGTAGAAGATAAACTAGGACTCTGTTTTGTCTTAACTCCAGCTTTCCATTGTATTAAGAGGGCTTACTTCTTTATATGTAGTTCCAGAGTATTCAGTTGAAACTGTCATCGGAGTATTCAGTTGAAACTGTCATTCTGGTCTCCCTGTGAACATTCTGTATCCAACCTGAAAAAACTTAAAACATCCATTCACTGCTGACTAATCCAAACCAAGTAAATAAGGTGTATGGATATGAGAGCTGTTATGAGTGTAAATCAAGTAATACCAATGTTTTTGCTTACAGAAGAGAAGATTTAAGATTAATTTAAAAAGTAGTGAATGTTATTTTTGCTGATGTTAGTATTTAATTTCTCTAGTTCTAGCGAGTGGCAAGCTAATAAAACTTATATGCCTAATTCATGAAGGTGTCAGAATATTCAGCAGACTAACTGCTGTTAAAAAATTCTAATCAGATTCTTTGAAAAAATGAGTGAAGTTTGTTCCTTGTGAGCTTTTTGGGGAAGCTGTCTTTTGTGCTCTAAATTTAAATGTATATAATGTGTGTGTATATGTAGTTTTAATATAAGCTTGTTTCTGGAGCAGTCCTGTAGACACACATTTTTGCTAAGATAGGAGTTTTATTCCCATATTGGAGTACTAGATAGGTGCTAATAGGTTATCTTAAACTTGTCCAAAATGGTCAAAAACTCAGGTACCTAGCTATTTATTTAACTAAAATCTTTCAACTTTCTCAAAATATCCACTCAGATATCCTCGCTAGGAGAGGACTGTATATATTGTACATAAACACTTGGCTGGAGGCAAGTTGTAATATAGACTTTCTGTCCGTTTGAGGATAGCTTTAATGCTTTTGCTTTCCTTGCCTAGGTTAGCTGTTGAAATTTTCCCCATGCCCTATACATCCCCTGATATGCCTTTTGTTTACATCTGCTATTCCACTTATCTCTCTGCATAGTATGCTAAGTAAGTTTTTCCCGTTTTGGTGTTTATGCATTTCAGGGATTTGCTTTTTTTTTTCCCCTCTTAGTAGTACATTAAGTAGATATATATGTCAAGATTTTTTATCATAAAATTATTATTATCCTAGCAGCCTTTTGCTGCTGTTCTCCAAACATTTCTTAACTTACTAAGAAGATAACATTGGTAGATAATTGCTAATTTTAACTTGTCTGGTATTGTGAAGATACCATACAGTCATATAAGATGCAGTTCATGTTCCAAAGACTATGGAATAAGAATTATGGGAGATAGACTAAACAGGAAAAAAAAGTGAGGGAGAAGGGGAGGACAAACATTACAAGAGAATATTGATATTGCTGCCTGAAAACCTATTTTTGTAATGACTTCCTGTTTGGAAACGCTTTCAAAGCAATGCTTAAGTGCACACTACATCATGTTTACTTTGTTGTTAAAATTTTCATTTGAGTATCTGTGTGTTCAATTATTTTCTCTTGTAAAAATGAGCATAGTCTTTCTAGGCTTTATCTCTGGTTGTAGTCTGAATCTCCACTAACATTATTATTATTATTGTGAAAAGTAGTATGTAAGCTGAGCCAGTAACTTTTGCTTAAATCTAGTATGTGAATATTATGACTGTGCATCTGAGTTTTCTAGGTAACCAGTAAAGATGTGAAAAGTTCATTTTAGTAGAATCTTAAACTTAACTCGATAAATTTATCATTAAGGATTACTGTGCTTAAACTCTGGAGTTTGAAGCCTCTAGGACAGAAAATGATTCTTCGTTTCAAATTTTGAGACATCAGCAGATTGAAAATACTGATTATCTTCAAAACTTTATTGCTTGGTTATCCTCTATTCGTAATAGTCTTTATTATTTATGTCTGGAGCATGAAATCTCTGGATTTCTTTCTGTTGATGTGTTCTAATATACCATTATGTGGGATAGAAATTAAGTCAATGTAGCTGGCAAAGTGTTACTTTTCTTTAATTGGCTGAATATTTAGGTTTTTGTAGTTTTGCATTTCCATGTCAAGATTTTTAAAGAGAACTGTATTGTAAATTGATTATTCTTATAAAAGTTTGGTTCATATCAGCTATAAATTTAGAGGAGCACTGCTGATGGGAAGCTCATAAGATAACGGATGTTTTCTGATTAATTATTCAGTCATTTTCCTATTTTTTTCTTATTTTACTGAGTTGATACTGAATTTCGAATCTTAACCTGCTTTTCAACAGGAAACTATTTCATAGTATGCTTTTGCCTCTCTCAAACAGCCTTCCTTTTCAATATTTTTTTTATTTGTGTTCTCTTCACTGCTTGTGAAAGTTGTAGTCAGTAGTGCAGACTGATTGGACAGACTATACAGGAGAGCTAGTACGAGTTGATTACATGGAAAAAAAGAAAAGAGGAAAAGAACCTATCTTTCAGTAGTTATTGTTCTAGTACAAAGCAGCTCCAGATGGTTGTGTAGTGGAGAAGTATCTTTCAAACTGCTTCTAAGTAGGTGCCACTTCTAATATACTTGACATTGTTCCCCCACGCCCCCACCCCACCCTGCATCGGTTCTTTCTAGTGCTCTGTTGCCATCTTTTTATGAATCCGTAGTTTCATAAGAAAAGTAATGTGTTAATTTCAATGAAATAGGTATGTAGAGTATTTTAAATCTTATTGTGACTCTGCCTCCTTAGAACAGCTAAGTGGTCTTACAATCAGGCTTTTGAGTACTGAAGTTATGGCATATTTAATTATAATAACCCCCTTTTAACTAATAAATGGAGTTGCATGTTTTTTTAAAAAAACGTTACTTCCAGATGAAAAAAGCTTTCACAAGGTAATATCCAACTAGATATGGAACTACTTTTATCTTGTTCTGAAATTAACAATTATTACAGTGAGTCTTGGAGACAAAGCCCATGCGTGTGCCCAAGTGGATGCTGCATCATACTTCTGCAAGAGCCGTGTCCTTTGATATAATCATTGTTCCTTGGGAGTAGTCTGTCAGAGGTCATACTTCCCAAATGGCAAAAGACTCGCACTCACTGGACTTGGAGGGGAGTGTGGGTTTGAACTTCATGCCATCCAGTTTAAGCTGTCAGCTGTTCATGAAGGGTGTGTTGATAAAGTGATTGGCAAGATTTTCCAGCTATTTCCATCTACAGTGTTTCCTGAGACAGCATTGACGGGCAATGCGATACATGACCAAATAACTGGATTGGTTGTCTTGTACCAACTTGGATTTTGTAGTAGGATTGTTTGGCACAACATGATGAACCTAGGAGTGAATGAGACACACTCTCCCCTCCTCCCTTCCCCCCCTTTTTTTTATCCACTTCTGAACCTTCATATACCTGGCTGTGGAGTTTCAGTCCTGAACTCCATTGCACTCTGCAAGCATGGTGTAAGGCATCCCATCTGAACTGAAGATACTATGATATTGAAAGATTTTAAAAAATCATTTATTTAGGATTATATCTAGTGCTAAACCAACAATACTTGTAATTTGCCCGTAAATTACTTTTGTCAGCTCATCGTGGAGCAATGGCATTATATCCTTCTTATCAGGCTACTTTAATAGCTTAGCAGGCATATTTTCCAGTGGTTGAAATATTCAGGTTGCCTAGGGGATTAATTCTGGGTAGGATACACTGTAATCAATGATTTCTTCAAAGATCTGTCAAAGGACCAAGCAGTTTAGTGACATCCACCTCATAAAAGAAAGTTTCATATTTCCAAATTGAGGATACAAAGTAATCTGGGCTATTATCTGTACTTCAGTATCTGTGAGCAAGTTTTGGCATAAGATTGTAATTAACAAAGTTTTGACATAAGATGTGCTCATCCTGTTAGGTCCAAAATTTGTGATCTTTTTTGAGAAAGAAAATGCTGATTTACCATTAAGATTTTGCAAGTTGGTTACCTTTTCAAAAATTTGCTTTGCATGTGAACCTACTGCTTTCTCAACACAGCACTATAATGTAGAAAATTGAAGTTAAGTTATTAAGTTAAATGTGTGATAAAGAATAATGTACAAAGGTCAGAAATTCTTGGCAGAGCAGTGCCTGTGTTAGTGTATTTTGTTGGAGATGACAGCAAGGATAACTTGCCTGAGAAGGAAATTCTGTTGGTGTGATATGCCAAAAGGGAAAGCTGTCCTTATGATGTGAAGAAATTGATTACAGCTTCACGCCGAAGAAACTGTATCTTTCTGAGTTTAGAAGGTGACTGGATTGGGGTAATGTTTTAATATTGTCATTTGGCAACTTTAACTTTGGTGGTGGGGTTTTTTAATTTTTTTTTCACCTGTGTTGTCCATGTTGGGACAATAAATCTAAACAGTTGTCCAGTCTAACAATTGTACAAGCAGAGGATGCTCTGACAGCATTTGACATTTTAATAGTATACATTTTAATTACCTTTTATGCTTGCACAAGTTCTGAGGCATATATATGTCTAGTTAAATACTGAAACAGTTTAAAAAAAATGCAGTTGAAACAAGGGTGTTTTCAATTGTCAGTGAGGGGGAAAATGTTTAAGGAAAACAAGGAAGAATACAGTAACATTTAAAATAAGGCCAAAAATATTTGTGGGGGTCCATATATTGTTAATAAGTACACTTGTTTCCCAGGGAGGAAAAAAAGACAAGAACTAAAACCAAGCCAACAGTTTTAGCTTTTTATTGGATGAAGTAGTGATAGCAGCCTTGTTATGTTTTTGTTAAACGTCTGTATTAGTAACTCTAAGGGAGGTGGACGGGTTGAATGGTTAAGACTCTTTTCTTCTGTTAAGAAACAACACTTAATTAAGCACTTATATTCTCAGCACAGTAGTGCAAGTAGTTAAAAAATTAGAAAACTCTTTGAAATTATATGTGAAGAGCTGCACTTTCAGTTTCCAATACCCTGGCTGCTTAGGCTGAATACAGCCTAATGATTTTTTTAAAATTACTTTAAAGTGTTAATCTCAGTGTTCAGCTGCCTGGTCAATTTACTAGATTTCACGTGACCCATAACTGCCATGAACGTGTTCTGTTTGTAGTAAACTCAAGGTCATTTTGACTAAATTGAATGGGTATTTAAAAAACAATCTCTCACTTTGATTTTCATGATGGAGGAGCAATTGCAAAGGCAATCAAATGCTTGGCTGACACAGGTTAACTCAGGCATCTGAATCCTGAAACATCAGTTAATGTGAACCTGAAATAAATATTTCAGTAAAAGTCATTCTGGCAATAGTGGTGACAAAATGAACAAAACCAAAAGCAGGATACATTCATTCTGTTGCATAGGTGTAAGTTAGCTGTGCAGCTATCTTTATGACCAAACCCAGCAAATCATGCATTGACAATGTCTAATGGGAGAGGAAGTGAGGGGTGTGGAAGAGTTCACAGCACCTTGATCTCTTAATTCCCACTCTTTTCTGTAAGGTCACAGCAGTTTTTCAGAGATTTCCATTTTTATTGTGCGAGTTTTCTACTACTTGTGTTAATTACACTACATGCAGGCTTACCTCAGAACTGACTCCCTGTACTGGCAGTTGACTTTATTAAAAGTTTATCTGGGAACTCTGAAAACAAAACAACAAATAAGTGAAGGGATGAATGTCTGTTTTGAGGTAAGGGGTAGCTCTTTAAAACTGAACAGTGGTTCCATTTTTTTAGTTTTCATTATTAAGAAGACAAAAGCAGCTTTGATTTGCAATTAATTGCACTCCAAAGCTTTCTGTGGAATTAATCTTTATTTTTCAAACCTCAGTTTTGACTGTCATGCTTTTGAATTCAAGTTGTTCTAAGATTTCTTAAATTTTGAACTTTTAATAATTACTTTTTCAGTGCATAAAAATTCTTATAAATAAAACATTTTCAGCTTTTGGTCTGTCTTATTGTCGATAAACCAGTGATGGTCTGTTCTAAGTATTTTTGTTTACTGATTGTCTCTGAAAGTACAGTTGCAAAATTAAACCAATAAATAAGTTGATACAATTTGTAGCATTTGTAGAATCTTTGCAGTTTCTCAAAACTACACAAATTTAGGATTTTCGGTCCAATGCACAGTTTTTGTTGGGGTTTGCAGTACCAATGCAATCAGAGTGCTTCAGTTGCTATATAAATTTAAACATTAAATGAAAAATCCCACAATTAGGTGTTACAAGAAAATTCTGAGTTTCTCTGAAAATGCTGTTTGTAATGGAAGTGTCATATGAAATATAGAAAGAGTAGATTAACTAAACATACTTTGGGGGGAGGAAAAAAACCTGGGTTTGTTTTTAAAAAAACAAAAAAGTGATCATTATGAAGGTATATGCTAGTAAAGAACTGAATATAACTGAAAGATCTGCATTGTATGCATGTACTTGTTGAAGCAGTTTTGGAAGTAGAAGATACACATTTTCAGTATATTAGTATATTTGTGTATTATTTCTTTTTTTTTTTTCCAGGCACTGGCCCCTTCAGCCTTTTTACTGGAGTTGCTTTGAGGCAATACTGTAGTTAGTCCAAGGCTCTTAAGGCACAGACTGAAGTGATGTGTCATACTTAAAGTCTTTCTGCTCTTCTGAACCAGATTTTTTTTCCCTTCTAAATGCAGATTTATAAAGCCTGCACTACAAGAGGAACAAGGAAAGGATTTTAGTGAAGGTACTTCCTGATCCTGAAAAAGTCAGGGGGCTTCAAGCCCATCTTGGACTTCAGAACACCTCACAACTTTGTGGTAAAAGAAAAATTTAAAATAGTGCCTTTGGACTTAATCCTTTTATCCTTAATTGGAGAGTAGTTATGTGCTCCAGATTAGGATATATGTGCCACTACAATCCATCCAAATCATAGGAAGTATGTGTATCTGGCATATGTAGTAGGTACATAACATCTTAAAAGTCTTGTCTTAGGTTGATGTTGGTTTTTTGTGTTCTCAAAATTTATAGTTCTTGCTGTGCTGTTGTCTGTCTTTATCGTGAATGCTGTTTTCTTGAGGGTGTTCCATGGTTTGTTCTTGAGAAAGCCACACAAAGGTCCTGTTTCCTGTGAGAGTAGAGGGATGGAATATGTGCCTATTGTCTGCCTAATTCTCTGCCTTTTGCATGAGTAATGGCTATTATAAAGATATATCTGTAGAGCTATAAAAAGAGAATTGATAGGAATGTGTGTGTGTGAGTTCTCTTAACTTTATCAACGAATCTAAAGTTTGACTTTGGGTTTGTCATTAGGAAGGGCATTCCTGGAGTGATTCAGAATTCGGAAATGTCAATCTAAGATAATGGAACTTTTTTTTAAGTACCCTATCATTGCTTTTAATTATTTGTATGTTAATCAGGACGGTCAGCCATTACTTCTTTTAGAAAGAATGTGTAATTTTAACATTATACCTCTGTTTCTATACTGTGCATTTAACTTCCTCTTCAAATGCTGTTATAAACATAGCATAATTCTATTTTGTGTTGGTTGAAAAGCTACTGAATTCTTGTGAATTTACTGATTTATTGATACTATCTCTTTTTTAATATCTTGATGTCACCAGTTTGATTTTATAATGAAAAGATGATCTGTGGATAATAGATACTGTTTCCACCTTGTTTTTTATACCTTATGAAAGCAACACAAATTTATATTGTGTGCTTGTAGTTTCAAGTTGAGATTTGATTTCTACTAATTCTTCTGCAGGATTTTTTTCATAAACTAGAAGAGATGTTTTATTTAGGAGGAGGCAAAAATCTCTTAATATTTGTTCATATATGATAATATTTGATTATATATATTTAAGATTAATATTCCACTCTATAATAAACAGTGTAATTGGATTATAAGAATTGGTGCTTAAATGTAAATTGATTTTTTGTTTGTTTGTTACATCTGTTACAGTATTGGTAGTCCCAAATTAGGATTCTTAAATTTACAAGAAGCTTAGCTGGATGTGATGCAGAGGACCATATTAGCATTATTTATGTTATCCAGTTAAGTAGGCTGAAAAATCTCCTTAGACTTTATCCAGTCAATGAAAAGGCCCTTGGGAAGGTATTGGAATCTCCTTTTGGGGAGAACTTGCTTTTCTCTGACTACATAGAGGGGAACTGCTTGCTTAAATTAAATTTTTATTAAGCACCCATATTCCCACTGCCCCAAATTTCATGTTTACATTTGACAGTGTATCTGAGACTGCAGCTCTGTAGAACATAAGGTTTTCCTTACACAGGACTTCTCTATTCAATTAAATGTCTAGGATTGTATAGTTATGAACTCTTAACCTAAGTTTCAGTATCTACTATATCTCAGAGGAGGTGTACATTAGAGGTGTAGCAATTATTGAAACTAAATGTTGTAATATAATTAGGTGCGTTGATGCAATTTAAAGGACACCTTCAAATAGTTTTGTTTGGTGCTTTGAGCTTAATTTGTTATAGCTTTTTCTGAAAGTTTATTCTCATAATGTGCAGATTACATTTTAAAAAAACACCACTAACCCAAACAGGAATATTGAAGTAGATCTGATCCCCTTTCTTTAAAACTAGAAAGTAAAAAATTAGACATAGCATCATGTTTTAATTCCACACTTTAATTTCTAGTCCGATTGTTGTAAATGTATTTTTGCCAGTGCTACCTTCACTCAGTTAACAGACAGAATTGGTGGTTGCCTAGCAATGACTCAAGTGGTCATTGCTAAATGTTGGATATCACATATTATTCAACTTAAATCCTTGGGTATCCATCTGAACCGGATGGAGATTTTTGTGCAAAGTGAGGCCAAAAACAAGGAAGAAATTCTTTAGTTCTTATCATAAAATCACAAATTGATCTCTATTTGTATCAGTCATGCTGATTGAGTAGAGTGTAAATACATCATAAAATTTGAAATCATACTGGGAACAAACACTCTATATAGGATTAAAATTTAAAAATATCTTAATAAACTGGAGCCAAAGTTTCATAGTCAAAGAATGAGATGAAGCAGGCAAGTGGAAGTATTACACACCACATGGAAAAATAATGTGGGGACTAACCCAGTAGACATTAGTGAAGCAGAAAAAGACAAGGCATTACAAAAGATCAATTGCGAGAGTTACTTGTATGGTGTCAGTGACAATTTTGCTTTTGGATTATTTAAATGGAAGTTCTGTGTAAAATACAGCTGAAATAGTGTGCTATACTCAGAGTGATGAAGGCTGCATCAAAAATATGGTATATAGTTTTAGAAAACATATTTCAAGAGATGAGACTTTGAGAAGGCTTGAGCTGCAGAACAGTATAAACTGTTTTGGAAGTTTTCAAGAACAGTGGTTGAAGCATTTGTCAAAGCTTGTCCTACTGAATTCTCCATCTGGGTAAGAGGTAAAACTACAGCAACCTTCTAGTCCACTGGGTTTTTTATTAATATATAGATTTGCCTTTTGGCTTTTGAATTTAGTCTTGAGAGTCATAGCAAACCAGCATATTTTGCAGTACTGAGCATGGCCTAAGGCTGTAGGCTAGTCTGTTTCGTATATACTGTCTTTTATTTTACCAACTGGAATAAATGAGAAAAGTGAACAGGTTTAAGGCATACAAGACCTTCCAGTGACCTGAAACGTTACCTGGTGTTTGTATGAGAACTAGTTGCTCTAATGAGAGAACAGCTCTGCTTACAACTGCTGTCCCTGATGCACAAGCACAGCATTTTGTGTTCAGTTTGTCGACAGGCAAAAATCATTTCCTGTTTATGATAAAAAGTTTTTTTTTCCTCTGACAAGCATTATTTTGGCATTTGGCGATCTGTTATAAAAAGAAAAGTGTTTCTGTATCACTTCTGGTAAAAGAGCTGTCTGAGTGCTGGGTATTTTAACCGTTTTACACATTAAATGTTTGCAGAGTAATACATTTATTTTATGTTTTTTTACTGTGGGTAGGTAGCTTTCTGGTGAAGCGAGAAGTGTTGAGTAAACTAATTTCCCTAACTACCTGCCCCTCCCCTTCCCCACCCATATGTAGCATATATACTAGGTGTATGTATCCAGTTATATTTATAAAAGAAATATCCTGAATCCCTAACATCGTAGTTCTGTAAATTAGTTTGTATGGCTTGATATAAAAGTATATTTCCCTTTCTGGGAAAAAACAGACTCCGATGCACAATTATTCCATCTTATGGGTGTTACTATTTTTGCTTCCTTTCTGAATATGAACAAGGAAGAAAATTATTCTTGGTTTATTGGAAAACTATCCATGCGTATGTCTTCAAAAATACATTCAAAAATTCCTCAGGGGTTTATGGACTTTTAAAATAAAAATTAACAGACAATTGGTTTCCACATTTTTTGTTTTCTTATTTTTTGGTAGGGTTTGCCACTACTAAAAGAAAGTTGAGAGCTGGATGCCTTTGATACACAGAGGCTTGGAGTTCAGTGTTTTGAATAACGTGTATTAGAAAAAGTATAATTTTGGTGAACTCAGGAGAACTTTTTTACATTTCAGAAATAAATACCCATGTGGCAGAGTGGGAAATGAGGACGGTTTTAAAAAATACCTGCAGAGTAAAATTTTCTTTAAAACAAGCATGGGTCACACTAGAATACCTTCGGAAACTGGATTGGTCACATGATTTTCATGCAGTAGATTTTGAATGACTGTCCAAAACTTTCTCCATTACCTAACTTTCTTCCTAAATATATTTTGAATAGGATTTAAAGGTGTCTTTAAATGCTGTGAAACATATAGTTTCTAAAACTCAATTTAGTAACTGATAGAAGAGTTGTAGAAAAAGCTGCTGTTAAGGAGAGTGTCGCGATCATGAGCCTGCATAGTTGGCTTTTGATTAGTCATGTTCCTAAAGGAATATTAAGAATATGGCTTGAGATATTAGAAGATGTCTAATTTTTGTAGAACCAGAGCAGCAGCATGACCAGATGATTTCAGATGATATCCTGAATCCCTGTTTTTAAAAATATGAAGTTGATTAAAGGACACTTCAAGTTGTATATGTGGCATTTACGTGGCATTTATTTTCAGAGCAATTATGTTGTAGACTCTTTCCATCTATAGTAATTCATAGCAGAAATGAATGCAAACTTGGACAAATAGGTAAAAAAGTGGATATGGGGACCTGTACTTAAAATGTCACTTTAATCATACTTTTGATTAAGGAGGCCTTCACTCTTACGAAGAGACCATAAGAGCTTTGAACAGAACTAAGTAACTTGATATAACTTTTTGGTTTTTAACTTAGTGTTTTGAGTAAATACTCTGCAGAGTCTTTCTTCTTAAGAAAAAGGGATTTTTGTGGTTAGTTTTTGTTCAAAGTTTTTTCCCATGGTCCTCTAAAGCAAGGAGAGAGCTTCTTAAATAACACAAGAGTAAAACTGAGGAAAATACGTGTCTCTTAACATGTTTTCTTGGGCTTCAATGCAAGAATCGTTGAGGTCTTTTCATCAGGGATGTTGTACATGTTTGCAGTTTTGCTTTTTTTCACCACTTAGCGATTTTTTAGCTTAGCCTCTAGTATAGAAGAGGGAAAGAAACTAATTAGCTTTGAAGGTGCTGTTAAAGTAACTTTGCATTGAAATCATCCATATGTGCCCAGATGACTGGTTCTGATGAGTTATAATGGTAAATTCTCTCATTTGTCTGTGACCGTTTGTCAGAGAGCTTCCAGTAAAATTGATCAGTCTGAGCTAGAGTGCCTGAAGGAACTGGTTGTCAAAGCAAACTTGGATAAAGATCCTCCACTGAGCAATGAAGGCTTTTGTCCTAAGCTGTCATGAGTCCAAGTGTCTTGAAGAGGTGGTCTTCTCAATAATCCTTTGTCACTTGATGATCCTTTGACGTTTACTAGTAATGAGTTCTAGTTTCTCATGCTAGTTGAAGGCATTGCTTGTGAAGGCAGTATTGAATGAACTTTAAAAGAAAACGGTGTATGTGTTGCAGGTGTTACCAGTAAATGTGTCTATGTATCAATATATTTGTATGCCCATATGCCTATGCACATCAGTGGAAAAAAAAAGAACAGTGGTCTGAAATACTGTAACTTTTCAGTTTAAGAAATGAAATTTGCAATAGCATTCTTCTAGGAAACCAAGAAGTTGTTAAATATCTGAATCAGCTTTATTCACATTTTGCCTGTGAATATAGCTACACTGGTTTACATGTTTTCTTGATAATTTAATAAAGAAAGTATTTGAAATAAGAATGGGGGGAAATAGAGGGTGACTTTTTTCAGCTCTGGCTGAAAATGTTCCACAGCAAATGAAATTTTTACTACAGAAAAGACTAGTCAAAATATTCCTTGATGCTTGGATGTATGTGATTATTAGAAGTGTTTATTAATGGCATATGGTAGGTTATATAGGGAAAATGAATAAAAGATACTTGTTCTAGGTTTCAGAGACCCAAAAAAGTATGGGGTAAAAAAATTCAAGGTATATCTTTCCAAAAGTGTCTGAAAAGCAGGTGGCAGGATTTGCTTTTCTGAAATTGCAAATATTTGCATATCAGACATGCATCCAATTTAGGATTAAGAGCTCAAATCTGCACCTGTTTCTCATTTTTTTGAGGGGCTGAGAGCAGTTTACTCCTGCTCCCAGTGCACGGATGGAATATGTGGTCTCTGTGTGAGTAAATTGACTGTGGTATTATCTGTAGAAAGTTATATGATTTCCTTTTGTTTCAATACAGTTTATATTAAAATAGTTTCAGAATTCTTTGGTTTCTTGACCAAGTGAAAGAAATGATGGCTGACACTTGGCCATAGTGGTGTTTCTAAAGTAAAATATTTCGGGTAAAATTTTTCATCTGAATTTTACCAGTAGTCATTAAAAACCCTCCCCCTTTATTTGGACAAAACGTGAGCTTTTGTAGTTTTCTTGGTGCTGCTGCCAAAGACCAGCAATCTGAAAAATGAAAGGAAAAGAATTGCTTGCTGCTTCTGAAAGACAGTAATTTTTTTTTTCCTTAAAATCTGGAATAGGAAACCTTTAAATATTGTCAAGTTGGTTCTCTGTGTAATGTAACCACAATACATATTACAGTTGTAGTCTAAATTTGCGGATGGCATTCTTTGTAATGATACAACTTAAGTTGTGTAGCTCTTTCATTTCATATAGAACTTAAATAATATCCCACTCTATTTTAAAGATGGGAGTGGAATGGTGCTTCAGAACTAACGAGTTATTTACGTTAGTCAGTGCTTTTGTTTATGCACAATAATTATATCTTACGGAGTAGAAAAACTTCAGTCCTGATGAAATAAAATTTGAAAATAAAATACTAGCATCTAGTATTTCTGCATTTCAACTGCTGAAAATCTGCCCTGTCATTACTAGCTTCATCTGACTGCCTTATTCTACATACACATAATGCACTTACAGTACCTTGATTCAAGAAGGTACAAAGCATATATACCTTGGTACAAGAAGAGCTTTGTTTTATCCAAACATAACAAAAAAATAGCCTGCTGAAACATAATGATAATATGGCAGTTCTTAAGGTCTTCTGTCGTGGGTAAATTTATCATGCGGTTAACTAAAATGGTGAAACATGTTTGTATCAATGGGAAAGTGAACAAAGTTTCTGGAAATATTTTTACAGGTAATTTAAATTTAATGAGGATGTATAGCATTATTAGAAATGAATTGTAAGCGTAAGCTAGCATTTTACTTGGAGGCATAAGAATTGAAGAATTCCACTGTATAGAAAGAATAAGTAAAAGATTTTGGTAATGTTCTGTTGATGGATGAGAATATTGATTTATTCTGAGCTTTGGTGTTGGATCATCTCTTAGATATGTATAGTTTCTGACAGTATTTGAGGAGTTCTGAAAAAAGTATTTCACTAATTTTATTTTTTGTGTCTTCCTACTTTTTAAAGGGTCTAGACTGAGAGCAGTGTTGGTTTAGTTTGGTTTTGATTCCACAACTGTTACTAAAAAAATTTACTTTAACATTTAAATTAAAATCTTATCTAAAAAGAAGACATCTTAAGTAAAGCAGAACTGTAAAATGACCTACCCAAGTCTAGTGGAGGCCCTCACAAAGTCTTGTGCAAGTTCTTAAAGACTCCAACAGCTGACCAAGAATACAGTTAACTCTTGTGATGTCTCATAATCTAGGAGTCTTCAACATGAAACAGGGCAAAAAGGAGCATCCCAAAGCACTTTTAGTTCTGCTACAAGGCAACTGACCACAGTTAGATGCACAAATATGGGAGGAAATATACACAGAAGTCATGATTTAACAATACTTCAGCACAGGAATCTTCATTTGAAGAGTTAAAAGGAAAATAATTTTTATGGGAAGCTCATTCTATGTATGGTAGGTAATCCAAAGCTTCTTGATAGAAAAGCTAATATAGCCTTCGATTTTAGTTTATTCAGTGAATGAGAAGTTGGAGTTCATCTTTTCTACTGACTGTGAGGTAATAGGATAGCAGTGAAGGGCTATGAAATTGAAGATGAAAAGCCTAAGTTTGGTGCAGAAAAAAAGAGGGAGCCAAGGAAAAGAAAAGGGGAAAATGGTAGCCTTGTTAGTGTTCATGAGGATTTTGAGTATCCATAGAGCAAAACTGCATTTGTTAAAATTAGAGTAGCGTTGCAAAAAAAATCAAGGGGCAGGATGGAAAGAGTAGGTGAAATTTTTCAGCAGTATGGAGAAGGAGGAAGAATTTTCCTTTTATGTCTGTACTGAGTTTGTGGTTTAAAGGTGGTTTAACATAGTTGCTCAGACTTCACACCGAAATTGTGTAGAAGTCCTCTCTCCCAGAATAAAGAGGAGTTAAATTTGTACATCCTTATTAATTCTAAGTAGTTCGCTGCTGCCTCTCAGCTTTGAACTTTTGCTGTTCCATTATTTCCAAAGTATCATCTCAGCAGTTTTGTCCACTGCCTGCCAGACTTTATGGTGCCAGGAAGACCTCACTCTCTTCTGGCGTGTGTGTAGAGGAGGGCTACCCTCAGTCTGTTTAGAGATAATGTTGGAAAAGAGAAAAGATTAAAGGGTTTAGTGATGTAAGTAACTTATTAGCAGGACCTTAGTTGTACTGTAGTACCAGGCTAGTGAATAATGGAGCATAGAGCATCTAAATGTATGGGTACGAAACCTGGAAGACTTACAGTCAGAATGTGAGCTTATAGAAAGAGATTCAAGCTACAGGTCATGTTTAAGTTAAAGACCTGAGTGACAGAATGAGATTTCTAGTTTGGGTGGAAGGAAACAATTCTAGATGAAGCGGTTTGTTCTGTGAAGGTGGAAATTGAATTTGAAGGTTAAGATGTGAAAGAAAAAGGAAGAAAATCACTGACAAAACCCTGATGAATCTGCATAGAAAATAGAGCAGAGAATGAGGAGAATCTACTTAGAAGAAATGCTGATGGAGTGATTTGATGGGTGAGAAGTGGATATCATGGAAACTGATGAAAGATAAGACTTCATGAAGAAGTAAACTATGTTTTACAGTGGGGAAGGGTCAAGGAGGTTGATGATAGAATATTGCTTCTGCTGTGTATCTAAGAAGTTATTAGAAATTTCAGCTAGAACATTTTTCACTGTTTAAGACAATTTTTTTAAAAGATGTAATGAAGAGAGGGAAACTTCAGGGAACAGTTTAAAATAGTGTATTCTTTGAGCTTGGCAATGAAAAGACAAGAAGTACAACGGTAGTCCCAGATATGTGTGAGGGACAAATGTTCTAGTATCATTTTATTTTTCTATACCTTACAATATATGAACTTGTAATTAAAAAAAAAAAAATTATATAGGCTGACAAAGTTGCTCTGTTCAATTTCAGGGATGATTATTTTGGTTAGTAACAAAATCTGTGTTCAAACAGAATAACATGCATAAGATTACATAAAAATGAGTTATTCATGATGTACCTAATAAAAAGATTTCAATGTATATGTAGGCAGTTGCCATAGGGAATTTTGGTAAATTATAATTTAAATATTTTTTAACTTTCCCTTATAGCAGAAAGAAACTGGTTGCTTTAAAGAATATATATCAGTTATGTGTATATACAGGAGGTTTTGTTCATTCTTTCATTGTTTTTAAATTATGTTAAATGGAGAACCAATGTGCATAAGAATTTAGTAGTTCAGCCTGAAAAGTACATTTAAAATGTCCTTAAATATCTTGATTGTGCTTGCAACTGTTAATACCAATTTTTTAGTAGTTAAGATGGGAAATTGATGCATTTTCATTGGAAGTTATTTTCAAAATTGCTTGGAAAAATAATAGCATTAAGAAAAGAAGATCTGCCAAGAATTGATGTTAAATATCCATTGTTTCCTGGTTATGTTTTGCATATTTATTTGTTGTGGTATGTATCTGTTGTTCTAACATTGTTTTAACGCTCTGTATGTAAAATTTATGTGCAATAATATTAAACCTGAAGGAGGAAGCTTGTTTGCCAAAAGATAATTTGGTAAATATGTTTTTGCAGGTACCTTTTGATATATAATCCTACGGAACAAGAGCGATTTTCAGTTGTTTCAGTCAATGTGAATTCACCCAGAGTTAAAATATTATCTCCTTTGGGAAAACCTGTTACTGTCCAGATCAGTGCTGTTTGGGATGGAGCAACTACAGTATCACATGAAGCATATCAGGTATGCTGCTTTAAGTAAAAAGCATTACAGTATTTTTTGACAGATATTGTAGCTTCACAGTCTAAGGAAATGGAAAGCATACTTCAAATATTGGCAATTCTGTCTTCTGCAGATCATCCCGTTAATTTAGTCATTTTAAGGAAAAGAAGAAATACGTATATTTAGCATTAATGTTTCTTAAACTGAGGAATTATTAAATTTTTGTGATATGGTGTATAACATTTGAAGGGTCAGCCTCAGCTGTGTGAACAGGAAATACTGGATGTGTGTCTTGCCAAAGCTGCTTTTTCGTTCAAATGATAGCCTATACACAGTCGCACCATCTGTATGTGCTCAAGCACTACAGCTGGAAGGTTTGTAAGTGCAATGGCTTGAGCAGTTAGATCCTGATTTTTTTTTTTTTTTCCATCTTTCAGATATAGAGGCTGGATAATAATCTTCATTACTCTTGTACTCAAACTAGAGAGATGACTTTGGGTCCACCTCTTGTTTTTGGTTTTAAACAAAATTTCTGATAATTTTTGAATCCTACATCATTATAGAAGATTCCTCAATGATCACACATCAGAAACTGTAGTTTGTTAAATTCTTAGTGACATAATAGTACTGTATTAGTGTAACAGCACTGTATTACTTGCAGGCTTACATTCTTAGTCTGATTCCTTTTGACATGGGAGCCAAATTGAACATGTTTCAGGATAACATTCCTGTGAAGATAATTCAATAAGTGTCTCTCAGTTGTCCCTCAAAGGAGTAATTACTGATAATTGCTATGGGTTAACCCCGGTAAGCAGCACAGCCCCACACAGCTGCTTGCTCACTGCCCCCAGTAGGATGGGGCAGAAAGTTGAAAGGGTAACAGTGAGAACACTGGAGGATTGATACAAAGAGAGTTTAATAGGTAAAGCACAAGCTGTGCGTGTGGGCAAAGTGAAATAAGGAATTCATTTGCTTCTTTCCATCAGCAGGCAGGTGTTCATCAATCTCCAGGAAAGCAGGGCTCCATCACGCGACAAACACCATCACTCTCTACGTCCCCTCTTCCTCCTTCTTCTCCCAGTTTTTATTGCTGAGCATGCCATCATATGGTCTGGGGTATCCCTTTGGTCAGCTGGGGTCAGCTGTCCTGACTGTGTCCCCTCCCAGCTCCTTGTGCACTGCCAGCCTGCTCGCTGTCAGGGTCGTCTGAGAAGCTGAAAAGGCCTTGGTCCTGCATGAGCACTACTCAGCCGTAGCTAAAACATCCCTCTGTTTTCAACATTGTTGATATCAAAACATAGCACCATATGAATCTGAAGAAGAAAAAGTAAAATTACAGCGACTAAAAATGAGACAGTTGCCTTATATTTCACTGTTTAAATTTGTGAATTTTTAAATGCAGCTTAGAAGTAGGGTCTGTGCACACTTGTTACGCTACACACGCATCTTTAATGTACAGCAAATATGCTCAGAACTGCACATCACAACTAACATTCTTTTTTAATAAGATTCAAAATCATTATTGCATTATTGTAACAGCTAAGCTGTTGATGCTAAGCAAATTAACACTGCAGACATTTTTGTTTCCTAATTCTTCTTAACACGCTTCAGCTATTAATTTTGGAATGTCATTTGTAATTTCATATTCATTTATGGAATATTGGAAAGAATTCAGCTATCCTAAAATAATTGAAACAAAAAGGAGTTACTCCGAGCATAAATATAGTATAGAAAGTTGATACTTCGATGTTTTTAATAATGGCTTCTTCTTTGATCCCAACAGATCTCTTTCGTGGCGCATCTACCACCTCTGGGGCTTGGAGTTTACCAGCTTTTGGAGGTTCAGAGTTCAGAAGCAGTTTTAGCAGACTATAATATATACATGAGGAATAATAGGCAGGAGAAGCTAGACGGGCTTTTCAAGATAAATGAGATGCAGAATTCTGTGGATAATATCATCTTAGAAAATTCTTATATGAAACTGTGGTTTTCTGGAATGTCTGGATTACTTGAGGTGTGTTGCATTACATTTAGAAACGCGGTGTTTTACTTTTTTAAGAACTTTTGTTCTTATTCATGGAAACCTAAATCTGTCAACTATTTCAAACATGATTCTCTGTCCTTAGAAAATAAATACCAAAGAAGATGGCAAAAATCATCAAATGAAGGTTGAGTTTGCTTGGTATGGAACGACAAGTAACCGGGATAAAAGTGGAGCTTATCTCTTCTTACCAGATGGAGACGCCAAGGTAAATCTTCCATTTGCAGAGAGATTCCCATCTTGAAGTAACTTGAAGCATTCTGCAAATACAGGTTGGAAGAGCTAGTTTTCCCCAACACTGAAATACAGCTGTGTGACTAGAAACAATGACATCAGTTATTGAAATGATTGTCACAACTTCATACTTCATAACCCTAGATTTGGGTAAAAAGACAGCATTAATTTGGAAGTGTAAAAATGGGCAGATTATTTTATGTTTCACCAAAACACTTAAATAAGATGATACCCTTGCAAGAAATCCAGTGAGATGTGACCGTTCACTATCAGTAAAATAAGTTCATTTTCACTTCCTATGGTGAAAATGTATAGGACATACTGATTCATTCCTGCATTTTTTCACTTTTCTGATTCTTAAGGTTTCTTTATTGTGAACTAGGAGATTCCAGTTCAGAGTGTAGTAGTTTTAAAGCTGATATTAGCATATGTAGTTTAATACAGTAATTAAGATACTGAGTCCCAATTGATGAGTATAAAGGTGGAGTAACAAGCAGCTGTTCTGATTTAGTTGTCTAGGGTTATCAATACTTTAATCTGTGTAATTATTGGAGGGGAACAGCATGCTTATATTAGTTTTCAAATTGGAAATTCAGAAAATCAGTTTTCTTACACTGACTTAATATAAGGAATATGCTGACTTAATATACAAAATTTACTGTATCACTTTTGGAACTGGAAAGATGATATTTCAGAAGGAAAATGAAGGGATAATGAATGCTTATAAAAAGCTAGCTAGTTTGCAGCATATTTCTTCTGCCCATTTTCTCCTGGGGAAACTTAAGCTGCATGCATAAGGCAAACTGGGAGTTCTATGTTTACCACTTCAGGAAATAAACAAGGGTAATCACTTGTAAATTAGTCTGGAAGTGGACACAACAGTTCTTTTCCTTTTCGCAGTCTGACCTAGAAGCACACATTTTGAGGTCTGTGAGTTGACAGTTTTAAATCATTTAGTGTATTTAGTCCCCTAATTGTTTGCATCAGTTATATTCAGCAGGGTTCACTTACTCTTAATTTTTAAATGTCAGTTGTTTTGATCTGTGAATACATGAATAATACCAATTATATTTTTTGATTTTTGCCTTTCATCAGCTGCATGGTGACACTTTAATTTTATTTTAGATACTACTTCATCTTTTGCTTATAAAAGCAATAATCCCTAAATGTATCAATTATATAATTTTAACTACACTTTTGAATTACTTGCTTTATAAAATAATGTGGGCAAATCTAGATAGCATAATGCTGTGGTTTGAACAGAAGTTGTCTCACATGCCTGCAAGCACAGTTAGAAAATAAGGTACATATTGAACTTCTATGAAAAATGAAATTAAAGTACATTTTTAGTTAACATTAAAAAGGGTGGTGCGTTCAGCTTTTGTAACTTTTTATATAATAAAAATTAAATCATGATACTTCTAAAAATTCTGCTTCATTAAATATACCATAAGGCTCATTTGGCTTGCATTTTAATAGCATTAATTGGGTTGTCCAACTGGGAATAACGATGTAATTCTATAGTAGTTTCTAAACCAGTTTGAACTAATTTCTGTCTTCAAACAAATGCCGTCTGTTCAGGGTTCTCAGTGTGAGGTGGACTGACTAACACTTCCAAAGTTCTTGTGTGGAGTGGAAATAGGATAGGTTACAGGGAGTTTTCGTGATTTTTGGCTAGGTGGTTGGTTTTTTCTATCCCCCTTACCCTACATATTACTGCAAAAATTGCAAAGAATAATTGCATTTGATGTTGGGTCATTTTTCTCTGGTATATGAGTACAGTTAAATGTTTTCTTTGCCTTTATTAGCTGATTATTTTGTCACCTGATTAAGTCTTTTGCTTCCTTTCTTTTCAGTTCTGCAATACTCAGAAATTATTTTTCTTCACCTAGTTTAATTGTCTGTCTTACTATATGACTTATATAGCCTTTTTGGTCTTGAGTTCTTCTGCCAGTTTTGTTTTGGAAATTTGGTGCTGTAACATGCTACATTTGCAGGCCATGACTTAAAGCCACGTCATTTTAAAACACTTGACACGTACAGTGCAGCTCTGTTCATCAGTAGGCTGTAAGGAGTGAATGTCATGTCTTCTGCAGATGATGGTCTGTGTACTTAGAATGTACACAAATCTGGATCTCTAAGAGGTTCCTTGGATTAATTATCTTTATGGCTGACCAAAAACCAGCCTGGAGTACTGCAAAGAGTGCATTCTAGCTAAGAAGTGGTAAGCCTTTAGTATCAGTACTAAGTTGGTCATCAGCAGACACCTGGGTTAATGACAGTGGTTTACACAGTATTAAATAGAAGGTACACTGAACACTGAACTCTTTGTCACTGCTCTGGAAAGGATAGCTGGACTTAAGGCTCTATGACACATTGGCAAACATTGCCATGGTGCAGCTAGACAGCCCCCAGTAAGAGCAGTTTCTGGGATTGTGGCATAGGGTCATGACCATGGGTGATTCTGTCCCTGCTGTCTCTGAAGTGTGATAGTTCAGTGGCAGCCTCAGGTTGGGTCATCAGTGCGAATTCCAGGACAATGACACAGAGCAGAAGCTCTATGCTGCAGCTGTAGAGATAAGGCAGTACTCCTACCATGTCTTTGTATTTTCTGAAAAATAGAACAAAAACAAAGTACCAGGGAGTACCTTAAGTTTTTAAAACATCAGCGCTGCTTAACTGACTGACAATGTTGTCAAAGTTTGGAAGGAAGGGGCTTCCCTTGGACTCTTGGACCTCACAACAACTATAAACAAAAGCATTCTGGCTATGATGGGAAAACATTTGTATCTCTTGTGATTTTTGTGAAGGATGGCCAGCTCCATAAACCTGTTAGATCAGCATTCAATAAATTCTGAGCAGTTAACTGTCTACGTTTTCTTCTACGTATTCAAGAGAATTCAATATGTGATGACCTACTTAGTAGCCACGTTCAATATCAGTAGGGAATAGAACAAAACAGTTTTTTTCCAAGGAGTCAGATGCTAAGTGTTTGTGGGATCAATGGGAATAGTTCAGTTTCTTTTTTTACAAATCAGTTTTTTAGAATAAAAGTGGACTTTTTTGGTAGACCCAGACTGGGAAGTTGTGATTCTCCCTCAGGCAGCTGTGTCTATGCACACAAGTATGTATGAGTAGGAGATACTTAAGTAGTAACAGAATATATGAGAAAAGAGATATATATTTTTTTTATCCTGCTGGATCTCTAGTGCTAGAGCTTTTCTCCTTCTTTATTTCTTCACATTTTGTCTCCATGGTTGGACTTCCTTTACTGATGATGATCTCTGACTTGTATAGCTGCAGCTACTGACACTAGCTTCAAGAAACATTTTTCGTGACAGGTTCTTTTTTAATCTGTCAGGATTACCTGTTGCCTCTAATTCTCAGAGAACACTTATCTGAGTTATCTAAATGCTTGGCCTTCAAACCTAAGGAAGAGATAATGGTATCTTTCTGCATTTTTATAAGTGAGATTGGGAAATTCCACTGCGCAAAAGGAGACTATCCATTTAGAGTATCCCACTGTATCCATCTTCAGATCTTCTCTCTCAAAAGGGGAGAGGATCCTCATTCAAGCATATTTTTAATGCTTCCATCATTATTGCATGCCTTATAACAGGAAAAGACAAGTATGCAGGCACCATTACCTGGAGGGTGCTCACAACGCTCCAAAATCGTCTTCCTTTGAAGCTTGTCTTCTTTCCTTGGTGCTATGTATTTTCCTCAAGCATCTTATCTGTCATCTAAAAATCTGCCCCACATATTGATGGGGTTGGTTTTGCAGACAAAAGTATTTAAAATGACAACTGTCTCACTTCTGACACCTAATTCTTAAAAACATAGTTCTCAAGAGTTCATTGTATCTGATTTTTATTCCCCCTCACACCCCCAAAGCCCAGTCTAATCTCAAACCCTGCGAAATGAAGGGTAATCTGCTATTGAGAAGCAGTTTTTCTTGAAGGCTTTGTCTTGAGATCTTTTATAAAATCTCAGGCATATCAAGAGCAATTCAATCTGTGTTGGAAACCTTTCTTCTGGGCATAGTTTATTTGACTTCCACACCAACAGTGTGCTGCACTGCCAGAAATTTCTAGGCCACATTAAGATGGTTAGTAGTGCTTCACTTGACTGCAAGGGGAAAGGCTTATTCGCCATGCTTCATGCCTTCAGACTGCAATATGCCATGCCAGCTTCTATGTGAGACCGTAAACCTCTCTCCAGTTTTCACTGCCCCTTGGCACTTTGGCATACGATTTGATGCCAAGTATTTTAAAAGATGCTAGGGAACTATGGAATATTATTTTTCTCCAAGTATTCTCCTTAAAATTTCTAGATTGCCTTTTTTTTTTTTTTCTTTCCCTCAAGGGGAGGTTGACACGTTTCTCTTGAATATAAGTACTGAAAAATTGTTTCTGGGCCGTTTGACCCATGGTTCTGTTAGCCTGTTTCTGAAAATACTGCTTTCCAGGCTCAACAAAACCTGCCACAGTAGCTGCTGAGTCTTTTTACAATGGAACTTATTCCAGTGGAGCTGAGGGGAACAGATTTTACAGCAACTATTCATTTTAACTGTTCAGGAAGTGGAGTCTTGAGAGTACCACTGGATATGAGACCCAAATCTTTTTCTTCCTAATTTAAAGTCTAAGTAATCATAGAGTCCTTCACGCTGAAAGGTCATTTAGTCCAAGCTCCCACTCAAAGCACAGTAAATACTGAATTTATACCACGGTCTTGTCCAATCAGTTTTGCAAATAGCTCTATCACTGTTTGTTCCTTACACTTCGAAAGGAAAGTGGATTGTGTCTGAGTAGTAAGACGCTTATTTTGGCATCTTAGTCAGACTTTCACATCAAAACTATCTTTATATTTCAGATCCAGGACCAGGATCATTTCACAGGCCTTTGTGCATCTCACCAAGGATTTTTACAATGGTACTAGAATAATTGCACATTCAATGCATAAAGATGTTTTCCTGCCTGATTCATTGAAATGTTTTCAGTGTGGCAAAGCAGGTCAATTATATCTTTGTAGGTTCTGAGCTCAGTATGTGTCCAGATGACTATCAAGAAATAACTTTTTAGGATTAGTGCTTTTCTAAGAACTAAATATGAATTAGGAGGCTTCACTCTTCTCTCAGTACTGTATTTTTTCTTCATTTTTTTTTTCTTTGCCCAACAGTCAGGAAGCAACAGGCATCTTTAAGAACTCGAGTATACATCAAATATCTCCACTCTTTGTATCAGAAAGAACTTGTCTAACACACAAAATCACATAATAGCATGTGTCTTTGTAACTCTCTTCCCTAGTTTGCACCTTTTCACTGCACCATGTCTGAATTAGAGGCTTGCAAACTGGGTTTGATACATTTCTCTCAGTGAGTATGACAGTGAATCACAAATTATGATTTAAAGAAAAATAATTAGTTTCAGACAATATCTGCAAAATGACACATAATTACTTTTCTTTCTTATGACCTCATCTTTCCGTAAATTCATAATGGTAAGTATGGTTGTCATTATCTTCAGCTGGGGAGCTGATCTGGCTACATGTGCAGCTTGCGCATGTTAACTTAGTGTTTGTGGCAATATCCCAGAATCTCAAAGCTGTTAAGTGCATTTAATTTCAGCTTTCTACTTGTATGGGAACAATGTATTTTGGTAGTTGTCAATGTCACCATCATGCTTTATACTAACAAGCTTGATGGAACAGAGTTCCTCCAAGTATTTTTTTTTCTTTTTACTGTTTGTTTTAAAAAAAATTACTTCAGGTCATTTTTTTTTTCTTTTTTTTTTAATAAGTGCACAGCCTTTTGCGTTCCTTTGTCACTCATCCAGCATCTTTCTATTTTGCTGGTTTGGTCCTGTATAGCTCCAGTGAAAGATCTCATGAGAAGTGTTCTTACAAACAACAGAAATAGGCCCATAAGATAGGTATTACTGTGCTAACAGAATGTATTTGTCAGGCTGCTATTCATGCAAGTAATATTCTCGTAGGTAATAATTGGTGAGGGTATTTGCTTGATCTGAAAACTTCAGGTTTCTCGGTTCATTTTCTAAGAGTTGCTTTAGCTGCTGTTTCAGTCCTTCATTGCTAACGTGAGGATCTTCATGTCACGCTACCCTGTAGGTAGGATTTTGAAGGGTTTGATTGTTCCACCTTCCTGTCAGTAATCCAGTTCCTCTGTGGGATTTTAATCTAAAGCTATACTTCTAAGAGCATACAGTCACAGGTTAAATGAGTTTGTCTTCTATGTGTGATACATAAGCCAATAGATAACAATCTCTTCTGCCAGAAGAAAGGGGAAGATTCAGTCCACATTTACTAATGTTGGCAGTTTTTCGTGGAAATAACAGAACCCAAAAGTCATCTCAAATTCTAAGCTAAAATCTGCTCTTCAAATTTCCTTTATCCCAGCATATTAATTCGTCTGGCTTCCATGCCTTCCTAATACCATACTCCTCTTGTATTTCTCAGCTAGAAAATTGATTTTGCATAATAGATAACACTTTTTTGTCTTAATGACAAGGTGAGACCCCTTGGAAGTATCTCATAATTTTTTTTATGTCAACTGTTAAGAAGTACAAAAACCCATTTCCTCATTTGGGTTTTTGTACTGATTAACTGGATACAACATTGGTGTAAGATGATCAGTAGAAAAGTCCCTCTCTCCCTAAAACAACCCATCTTACCAAAGTGTAAGCAACTATGATTCCTCTATCAAACTCCTGTACAAAGTATTCCTCTAGTTGATAGCTGCAGAGTTGCTTCTCGGAGCTTTGGCAAAGCTCATATTAAACAGTGTTCTGGCTGAAGCTTTAAGAATAAATATGTGAATAGAAAGGCAGGCTTTTAGTCTTTGAAAATTTCTTTCAGTTTCTTCTTTTATACAATACTTCTTGAAATCTATCTGTGAATATACATATAGTGCTTGCTCGAAGAAGACGACTGGATTTTGTGTACCTGTACTTGTTTTTCTCTGTATGTATGTAATGTATGTAATCTTGATTTTTGTCTCTTCCTCAAGCTACATTTGATCTTTGGTTTCTTTTCTTGAGAAAAAAAAGCATGTTCTGTTCTTACGACATTGGTATATACAGGAGGAAGACAGCCACCCTCTAAGAGCTTTCTGCATAGATCCCTCTGAATAACACGTTTTTCAAATATTTTGTTGGGGTTTTTTGAGTGAAGTCTTTATTGCGGTTGCCCTATAGTAGTAGTTGCATGTGTCGTGTTCTCATTTATGGCTTTATACACGCTTAATGTTTAACCCATTTTTACCTTTGTAGCCATCCATGTATTTCTATATGGTATATACAGTTCAGTTTGGCATCAACTTTAAAAAAAAAAGTCATTATTTGCTTAGCTGAGACTCAAAATACTGTAACTACATGGAAAAATAATTTTCTTCATCTCTTTGGTTTGACTGTGAATATGCAAAATTTCTGCTAGTCTTTGAGAGACATTAATAAGATGCCAGTGTCCCTCTTGAGGTTTCTTAATCGATCCCAGCAATACCCTGCATTCCAGGGGACTCCCCTGGCAACTGTAGCTGCTTTTGATGCAGACAAAGCTTCCTCTTTCACTGTCAAAAGGATATGCAAACTGATCCACAAGACAATGTAGAGGCAGCTTTCCTCGTGCATTGTGTACCAGTGATATAGTAAACTGTGAGCAAGCACAGCAGTTAAATCATCTGCCACAGATTATGAAACTACAGTATTTGATTACTGTAGTTTGCTAGCAAAAAAACCTCAATCCATATGTTTGCAATATTAATACATTGCTGTGTTTATATGTAGTCCTTGTATCCATTAATCCTCATAAAATACCTGTGAGATACGTAATGAGGGTTATCCTAATTTTAACCAAAGGATAAGTGAGGCACTGGAGAGAAGATGCTGAATTTCAGATCAGGAGTAGTTTTTAATTCCCAGTTTTTAGACTAGACTTATATATAGAACAATTCAAAAAAATTTAAAGACTGTTTAATACATACTAAATATTTTGATTTATTGACACTATGTTTACGCAAAACTCTCAAAATAATTATTCTAACTTCCTATTTTTTTTTTGTAGCCTTATATTTTTACAGATCCACCTACCATAAGAGTTGCTCATGGAAAGATTTTCTCAGAAGTTGTTTGTTTTTTCCACCACGTCACACATACCATGAGACTGTATAAAGTCCAGGGTAAGAGTTGTGAAATTCTGTCTCTCTCAGCGGTTATTTTTCATTGCTACAGTCTTGTATCCTACCTGACTTTCTAATGTTTGAATGCACTTCTGAACTAGTGCAGAATTCATCGGACTGAAGTCTTACTGAGTCCAGTGCACAATGATCCCTTTCTGAGCATCATGCTAGTCATTAAGCTGGCATGCTTAGACTTACCATATGTTAGATACACCTCTCAGTATTAGGAAATTTTATATTATAAATTACCTATAAGGCGGTCTTGAGCTTTACTGGGTCATCTGAATGCTGTAGGTAGCTATAAATTATAAAAATGAGAAAAAAAATATTCAGAAATATCTTGGAGGTGATATGAAATTTTTTTGGGTTTATGTGACCAATGAAGTTTAGATGAAAAAAAAGGTACCTTGAGGTGAAGATTGCCAAAAATGTGAAAAGAAAGTTATTTTACTCTATGTGGCTTCCAGTAAATTAAACTTCTTAGCAAGGAGGGAACTTAAATAAAGAGGATATTTATTGCAGTGAAGGGGAGAGAAAAAGCCTGAAAAGTGTCTTGTCTGTTTAGGGTGAGGTTGTTTGGTTTTTTTAATGGATTTCTTTATAATACTCCCTTTTCTTTTATTTGTTAGTAAGTGCCTACCAGAAGTATTATACTCCATTTCACAGTTCACAGAAAACGGGCTGTCAGTGAAAATCACTTGTTTGCCATTTCCTAGCACATGTTTATCTTTCATTTTGAGTGCACTATCTAGGTTTTTTTCTCTTTTTTTTCAACAGTTTTTAGTTCATCACACTGGTTCAGTACTTACACCATTACCTATCCAGTCATCATGGTGAAGTCCTTTACCATGTTCCCAGCTTTTACAAGGAAAAAAGATGCCATTATTTTATATACTGTCTCTGTTTACTTTTGTGATTTGTTTTATTTTAATTTCTTCATATGCAGTAGCCTTTTTCAAAATTTAAAATGTGATGACTTTGCATCATCGTTTTGCTGAGGTCTGTTTCCTGGGCTTTGTAAGGGAAGTTATTTGTATACCATTACTTCAATTAAAAGAAGGTATCTTGAAGTCTTACTAGATATGCACAGCAACAGATCATGTGGAGAGAAAGAAATATGTGTATGTGAATATGTACCTTTTGTTTTTAAATAAAGACCTGATACTCCTGCTTGCCAGGGGTTGCAAAGCCTGATCATGTGCCTAATCCAACTGTTAGACAGTACTTCCCAGTCCTATGACTTTTTCAGCAATTTTAGTAAAACACTGCTTTTTCCACTTACGGCTTTAGGATTCTGTTAATTTTGAGCAGAAAATACTTGGCAGCTCTGCTCAGTAGTTGGCCAATGAGTGATTTTTAACTTTTTCTGCTTCCACTGACATCAACAGGGTTTTGTTAATCTTTTTATAGGAAGCTTCTTATGTTTCGTTATCTTCTTAATTATATTTTTGTATTAACTCAAATAATGCAGTAGCCAAGATCTGAGAGTAATTCATGGTCTGGTCATTTTGAAATTGTAAACTAAAATATTGTTTCCTTGTTCAATGTACTCGTGCTTTAATAGTTCAATGTACTCGTGCTTTAATAGCTTTAATACTTTAAAATAGGTGGAAAGTCTATGACTAAGAGCGTCAAAAGTGGAACGTATAGATCCGCTTTTTACCAACTATGTCTGTGAAAATTGCCTGAATAAAATGTTTTTAATTTAGCACTGTAGCATAATAGTAGCTGGTAAATGTTAACATTTTAACAGTTGCTGGTACTGCTGCAGGTGGCATGCAGATTTTATAAAAGATGAGGAAACATACAGAGCTTGACATCCTCCTTATTCGGGTGACAAAATCACAACCCATTTAGTATGCATTTTACATACTAAATAATAGCATAAAAATTGAAGCAGGCGGACACTTTCAGCATTCCATTGTGTAAAGGTTCAGTGTTTGTTTTAGAATTTGACAAAGTAAAGACCTTCTTAAGGAAACTACTCCAACATGCTCTCAAACAGAACTGCTAGAAAAATTTGAAAACTGTGTACGTGGAAGGAAAAAGAGGTTGTACTAACCTCTGTCTGTGATCAGCCTCTAACTGATTAGCACGCCTCTGGGTCTTGTGAATTGACAAACAGTGAACTGTTGGGAGGAAACAAAAAAGTGTTAAGTATCTAAGACTTTTAAATCCTGTCTTCAAATTTTAAAGGACTAAGCTGGTTAATCAATCCCTCACTTTCTTCTGTTTACAATCCCTCAGACAAGGACATGTAATTTCATCTCACTACAAAGAGAGATTTCATATCTTCATTCTGCTTGGCAGAATTCTTTTCACAATTGTTAGTCCCATTAGACTACAGAAGGAGTAGAAGTGGTCATGCTGAATGATGGTATGATTCCCGTCCAAACTGTGTCTCAAACTGTTTGAAAAGGGCAGGTTATTTTTAATGGTATTCAATTTTCAGTGCGAGGCACTGTAGAAAAAAATCTCAGTGAACATATGTCTGCTTTTTCAAATACTTAATCCTTCTTTTAATAAATAGGCATCTTTTCCCTGTCAGCAAAGACTTGTGTCCTGGTTGTGGTCATATGAGTATGTGGTTTCTTAATTCACTGTCCTTATGGAAGATTCTCCCTGCTTCGGTTAAAACAGCGGACCAGTTTCCTGCTTGGTGGAACAGTTGCTGTCAAGAAGCTGGGACTTCCTTCTTGTCTGTGAATGATGGCAACCACATAAATGCCTAGCTCTTACTCCAGCATATTACCTGCTGCTAAAGACAGCACTTAACAGCTGTGTACTGTTTCCTACTGATCTTCTGGAACCCACATTGGTTTTTACCATGAATTGCTTTTGTTCTACTTCAGTGAAGGTTTCAGACTGTCTGCTCAATGAGTACTGGATTAGAAGTATTGCTATGTTATATGGTATATAACTGAACTGGCTTCAAACATCTAGTTAGATATAACAGAAAAGGAAAACTAGCAGGCAAAAACTAGATAAATCACTGTGTTCTGGGAGCATAGCCTTTCTTATATATGTGGCAATCACTTTTAAAACTTGAGAGATTTTAAATGCATCTTTTTCATGTAGGTTTGGAAGGCCAGTCTCTTGAAGTTTCCAATATTGTGGATATTAGAGGAGAATATAATCGTGAGCTTGCCATGAGAATTTCATCTGACATTAACAGTCAAAATAGATTCTATACTGATCTTAATGGATATCAGGTAATGACCGTCTGTTAATTATAAAAGCCTAGGGTCTCAGTTTTGGGTTGTCTTAATACTTCTGATTGTAAAGAGTTTCAAAGTGTTTGCTAAATATTCCTTTATGTCCTTTTTAACATAAGAATTGTAATAAAGGAAGTTATGACAAGCTACCATGTAGTAGCTTGTATATCTGCATGCCTTCTTTCCCCCCTGATTTGTCTATTTAATTAGAGCCCTTTGGGTAGCACAATGATACGAGGTGCATAAGGTCCAGCAACTCAGACCTAGAGAACACTTTCTTGCTGCTGTGGTGGAAATAAGTGATGTATTTTTGGAGTGTAGTAACTTATTCTATTGGTAATGCATCTGATGAAATATAGTGTGACTATTTTCTTAACTTGGACAGTGCAGCACACATAAAAGAAAGAAAATTTTCTTTTCCCTATCTTCCTTCCTTGCTAAAAATAATTTTGCAAATACATTTAAAATCATACCTGTGTTTTTTCCAATTAGTGTGTAGTCCTGTGTTTTGCTGGAGACAGTAAAGTGAATATATAAACATGAACATAATTTTAGTACTACCACTCATTTGTCATGTACCGTTCAAGAAGTCCGCTAGCACTTTAATAAGTTCCAATTATATACCAACAGTTCATTTTCTGCTACCTTGAATCTATTCTCTGCTTGTTCTCTAGAGGAGAACTTTTTTTCTCTCATTCTGTGACTGTGATTATTGCTTTTTTTGTAGGTTCCCTTGATGAATCTTTCAGGTTTTTTTAAATAGTCTTTGATCTAAAAGTACATTGAAGTTATCATTTCCAAAGTGGTAATTTTAGCCACAAATCTCCAAAAAGCTAAATAATACAGTTGAGTGAATGCTTTGGTGCCGGTTGTGCTTCTAAAGCACATGGGATAAATGTCTGAAAAGGTCTTTGAAATTTAAATGCATAAAAAGAATGTATTTTATTGAAGTTCATGTTCATACTGCAGATCCAGCCCAGACTGACGATGGGCAAATTACCTCTTCAAGCAAATATCTATCCTATGACTACAATGGCTTATATCCAAGATGTTGGTGTTCGTTTGACACTTCATTCAGCTCAGTCTCTAGGTGTTGCAAGCTTGAAAAATGGTAAGTACAAGAGGATAGATACTATAGAGGCCTGTCCTTCGTGATTGTCTGAAATAGTTCATTCAGAGATTGCCATACCTACTAACGTTTGAAGAAAGGAAATATGGTTCTCCAATTCTGACAAGTTTTAGAATATGTCCATAAGGAAGGAGGTAGAGGTTGTTCCCGCGTGAGATCCTGTCATCTTTAATAGAAGTTCTGTTCTAGATTGCCTAGTCATTTAAGAGATTACAAAAAAGACAAAATGAGCAGTAAGTTGTCATAACCAACTATTTTTCACCCAAGAACTCTTGTGGAACTCAAGGGTGAAACAGCAAAACTAAGAGATTTGTTCTCTTTTGTACTGCTCTGATAGCAGAAGGCTTAAGATGGACAATGTGTTGCTGATCATGTTTTTGATTTGTTTGTTTGCTTTAGGGTAGAAAGCACAAGTCTTAAAGTATATACTGTATAGCGTAACACCCCTATCAAAGAAAACATTGGTAGCTTTTTTGAAGACAAGTATTAGTGAAATAAAGGATAAAAATTACCCTGGGTAAGAATCAACATACTTCTTCTGAAGCAAAATCATACCCCACAAATTTAATGGAGTACTTTGAAAGAGATGATGAATACATTGGCAAGAAAAATCAATTCATATTAAGAATTCCAAAAGATGCAGAGTCTTGTCCCTCAGAGCAAAGAAGGTGATGATGAATGGCCTTGGAGAGGTGGAAACAGAAGTCAGTTGTTCAGTCTACACTGCTACCAGAATGAGGAGGAATTCAAATAAATGCATTTGACAAACATTTGTCAAAGCGTTTGACACTGTCCCACATTACATCCTTGTTTCTAAATCGGAGAGACCTGAATTTGACAGATGGACTACTCAATGGAAAAGGGATTGTCTGGCTGGTTGTACTCAAAGAGTTGCTGTCAACAGCTCAATACCCAAGTGAAAAAGAGTGACGAGTGGGTTTCGCAGGGGTCAGTATTGGGACCACCACTCTTTAACATCTTTGTCAGTGACATGGACAGTGGGATTGAGCACACCCTCAGCAAGTTTGGTGATGGCACCACGTAGAGTGGTGCGGTTGACATGCCTGAGCGATGGGATGCCATCCAGAAGGACCTGGGCAGGCTTGAGTGGTGGGCCTGTGCGAACATCATGAAGTTCAGCCAGCCCAAGTGCAAGGTCCTGCACCTGGGTTGGGGCAATCCCAAGCACAAATACAGGCTGGGTGGAGAATGGCTTGAGATCAGCCCTGAGGAGAAGGACTTGGGGGTGTTGGTTGATGAGAAGCTCAATGTGAGCCGGCAATGTGTTCTCTCAGACCAGAAAGCCAACTGTATCCTCGGCTGCACCAAAAGAAGCAAGATAAGCAGACTGAGGGGGATGATTCTCCCTCTCTACTCTGCTCTGATGAGACCTCACCTGGAGTACTGCATCCAGCTCTGGAGCCTCCGACATAAGGACATTGACCTGTTGGAGTGAGTCCAGAGGAGGGTGAAGAAGATCATCAGAGAGCTGGATCACCTCTCTTATGAAGACAGGCTGAGAGAGTTGTGGTTGTTCACCGTGGAGAAGAGAAGACTCCAGGGAGACATTATAGCAGCCTTCCAGTACCTAAAGGGGGTCTATAGGAATGGTGGGGAAGGATTTTTTACAAGGGCCTATTGCTGTAGGAGAAGGGCTAATAGCTCCAAACTGAAAGATGGTAGATTCAGATTAGATATTAGGAAGACATTTTTCACTGTTGAGGGTGGTGAGGCCCTGGAAGAGGTTTCCCAGGGAAGTTTTGGATGCCCCATTCCCTGGTAGTGTTCAAGGCCAGCCTGGATGGGTCTTTAAGCAACCTGGTCTAGTGGGAAGTGTCCCTGCCCATGGCAGGGGGATTGGACTACGTGATCTCTGAGGTACCTTCCAACCTAAACCATTCTATGATTTTATGAATTAAAGCTAGCAAGTAGGTGACAAAATAAGGTATGTAATTCATAATTTAAGATGTATAATTCCTTACTGTACTATATTGTGAGTTTAAATCTAAATGGTTTTAAAAAACAATGGAATGAATACTTAGAAGAAAAAAAGCCCATCAGAAACTATGCCAAAACCTACTTCCCAGTCCCTTTTCAGAAAAATGTTATATTAAAGCCTGTTCTGACAAAAGGTGAATAGTGTACTAGATTGATGGAAGTATTAGCAAGCCTAATTCATTTCAGGGCAAAGAGTTAACACTGGCCTATAGACCGATGCTTTAATAAAGCCAGAGTGGAAAATATCAGGCTTTTGTTCCAAGACTACCTGATGCAAGATATGTTTTTTCATGCCTTTCATTGCTAGAAACAAAATTCCCTTTGGCCTGATCTTGTGAATTAACTTGGCACTACCAAATGTCTGTAGGCACTTGTTACATAGGTATTGGAGACTAAATTAATGTGCAGAGGCTCTGTTACCTTGGAATAGTGTCTGCATTTGTTCTTTAACAATCTTAGTCTCTGCATCACAGAATAGTGGAACATCTAAATCCACAGAGACCTCCACTATCTGCTTCCAAGTCAGGGAAATTAAGGCTAGCTCTGATTGACATATTGCAGTTAAGTATCAGGGAGAAACTGTCTCTCTGTGAGCATTGATTTCACCCCAGTTAGAGGACATTAGAGGCTTTTCCCCTATTCCAGTTAAATAAAAGAGCAAAAGATGTATCCCATACCTGGTCAGGGCATTGATTTCTTAACAATGTCACTCTTTGGCAAACCCTGTTATACCACTCAAGGTTAAGAGATAGTTAGCAACATCGAATATTTACTCTGTGCCTGCTAAAAAAAGGAGAATGTATTCATCTGACTTGTTATCGTTAGGTAACATTTCATGAAACAACTGTGTTTACTGCCTTTTTGCTGAGGGCATGTTGAACTCCTTGAAAGAAAACAAAAATCAAGCTGAAGGTTCTGTGGCTGCTGAAAGTCATATACCTCGTCACACTTCTTTTGAAGGCCCCTCAGGATCTCAAAGGGATCCTGGAAGAAAATTCAAAAACATTACAGTTTAGGCAACCACCTTCAGTAGCTGTGTATCTGTGTGTCTGAGACTGTGTGTCTCAAGGCATAACCCACCATCTGAGACATGAACAGCTGATTATTTCTCACTTCTCATTCTTGGATTAGAGACATGTTCCTTACTAAGGAGCAGTTAGTTAACTGTCATGCTGTCAGATGATCTCAGCAGTATAGATTAGGATTTCTCACTGTATTATCATTAGTCTTCAATATCAGCTTCTAAGAAACTTGATCAAAAACTGTGAAGTACATATGCCACAGCTTTATTCCTACTTTCCATCTCTCTTCCCATTTGTGGGATTGGATGCATAATCATTTTCTAATGTTAGATGCTGAAGATCCTTCACCTTGTAAATTCCATCCAGTTCTGCTCTAATTTACTGCTTAGTGGATTATCCTCCATGACCTAGGGAAGACCTCCAGATGGGATGCACCACTGTCATTTAGAGGTGGACTTCCCTGCAGTCTAGTGGATAACTGATGGCGTAGCAGGGATTACTTATGTCCTGAAGCCTCATGCAGTAAACTTACACCACTTTTAAGCCAGAAATTTCCCTAAAACAATCTTTAATCTTTGACCTACTTTTCAAATGGTTTTTATAACAGGACTGATCATTTTTTTTGTATTTGCTGTTCACAATGGCCTTAAGAATCGTAAAGCTTTATTTTGTCAGCCTTCATTATCCTAGCTTCTCCAATAAAGTTGGAAACGCAGTTAGATAGTTTTGGATCTAAGTTTTTTTTTAAAAAACTTTGACGGAAGTGGATCATAGGTTTGTCCTTCTTACTGTGGCTCTAAGTTTTTTCAGAGACTTATCATGCCTGTCTCTCATGTTTGTACAGCGATCCACAAAGACCATCAGTTTGAGGCACAATCCTAGCCTTATACCTTAGTATGAAATGGTAGTTTGTTTCTTACTCATTGCCAGCTAACTTCTGTCCTGAATACACAAAATCTTTTTTTCCTTGCAGGAAGAGAAGAATAAATATTTAGGAAAATTGGATAAGTGTTTGTAAAACAATGAAGAATTATAAAAGAGACCGCCTTACTAAGCAGCTTCTTTTAGTAGCTTAAATTGTGCATTTCTTATTTAGGAAACAAGTACTTCAATCTTCCAGTTTTATTTAGGAAACAAATACATTTGTTTGAAGATTCAGTGTGCAAAAACCATAACAGCCTTAATTACATGCCCTGAACTGGTTTCCCTCTGGAGATATAAACTTGAAAAGATATAACCTTCATCTTCCATAAGGCTACTTATGATTTAACATTATGCTTAAAGAGCTATTCTGAATGGCAATGTTACAGTTCAATATAAATTCAGAACTTCATACTCAGCGTTCATCTGGTGCAAAGTTCTACCTCTCTGGTTCTACCACCCCTCTGGGCAACCTGTTGCAGTGTTTCACCACCCTCATCATAAAAAATGTCTTCCTTATACCTAATCTAAGTCTACCCTCTTTCAGTTTAAAGCCATTATCCCTTGTCCTATCACAACAGGCTCTGCTAAAATGTTTGTCCCCATCTTTCCTGTAGGCCTGCTTAAAGTACTGAAAGGCAGCAATAAGGTCTCCCCAGAGCTGCCTTTACTCCAGGCTGAGCAACCCCAGCTCTTTCAGCCTGTCCTCATAGGAGAAATGTTCCATCCCTCTCACCGTTTTTGTGGCCCTTCTCTGGACCAGCTCCAACAGGTCTGTGTCTTTCCTGTGCTGAGGGTTCCAGAGCTGGACAGATTACTCCATGTAAGGTCTCACAAGGGCGGAATAGAGGGGCAGAATCACTTCGCTCGATCTTCTGGTCTCACTTGTTTTGATACAGCCCAGGATACAGTTCACTTTCTGGGCTGTGAGTGTACGTTGTCGGCTCATGTCCATCTGTTCATCCACCAGTACCCCCAAGTCCTACACAGGGCTTCTCTTGATCCCTTCATTCCCCAGCCTGTATTGATTCTGGGTGTTGTCCCAACCCAGGTGCAGGTGGCCTTGTTGAGCCTTATGGAGTTCACATGGGCCCACTCCTCAAGCTTGTCCAGGTCCCTCTGGATGGCATCGAGTCCCTCAGGTGTGTCAACTGCACAACTCAGCTTGGTGTCATCCACAAACTTGCTGAGGGTGCACTTGATCCACTATCTGTGTCATTGATGAAGATATTGAACAGTACCCGTACCATTTTGGAACCCTGAGGGATGCCACTTGTCACTGTTAACAGTGCTAAACTTCGGTTTAGACTCTTAAATTAAAACTTTGCAGGACCTTGTGCTGAAAGGCTAGTGAAAATTTTTTGGAAGGTTATTAACAGCCAAAGCCCAAAGGTATTAGCTGTTTTCATAATCAGTCCTAACAATATAGATCTGCTATTGCATACACAAGAGAACAATTGTGATTCTTTATAAGTTACATTTCAGAGTATTTTTCTTATGTTTAATAGAAGCTTTACATACTCTTATTACCAGCCTAATCCTTGTATTGCTCTTTCAGGTCAGTTGGAAGTGATCATGGATCGTCGTCTTATGCAGGATGACAACCGTGGCCTTGGACAAGGTGTCCAAGATAACAAGATTACAGCTAATATCTTCCGACTTCTGCTGGAAAGAAGACATGGAACAGATGTGGTAGGATTCACTGTCTATATTTTTCTGGCTAATTAAGATATAAATATTTATTTTTGTTGCAGCAGCTGTAAACTCAGTAAAGAAATTACTCTATGACCAGTAGAACTAAGGAAAAATAACTTTCAAGGAAGTTGTGTAAGCTTTGTTATCGTAAAGACTTCATCTTTCACTGCTCCTCACACAAGTACCTGCAGTGTGTACTTTCTCACTCACACTTCAACAAATGACTAGGGTACTGTTGTGGAAGTCTTTTCTTTTTTCTTTCTATTTTTTTTCTTTTTTTCTTTTTTACTGAGGGAGCTTTTAAAAAATTGCTAACAAGTGGGACTTCTGCTTCTTAACAAAGTTAACTGAATCTGGAAAAAGATTGACATTGTTTTAGATAAATGGGTGAAAAGAAAAAATGTTATAAATTTAATTTTCTTAGGAAATAAGATTTAAGTTGAAATATTTAGGTGTCAGACATATAAACCTTCTCACTTCATTACGATTCTGGGAAAGTTGAGACCCTTTGTTGTAAGGGTGTGTTTTTTTTACTCACACAGATCATTTCAGTTCACCTTTAACTGTATTAGTCTTTTGAATAACTCTTTGATTTTCTTTCAGTTCTTTTCATATTCTCTCCCTGCTTTTTTTCCTGTCATTTTTGAGAAGGACAAAATAAGTAGTACATCTTCATACTGAAGCAGTAGAATCATGATGATAGCACTGAGTATAATTTAAAATCATCACATAGCTAAAGATGAGAGGTTGTATACTGAGCTGCTAATGAATATGCAGATAAATTGGAATTATTTCTGGTTTATAATGGATATCATTAACCACTGTGAGAGGATGATAATATCAAACCTAAAACTAATTTTTGCCACTTAATGATTGACGGTGTTTTTTTCAGGTTGTACATGTCATTATGATTTTCTAGTTCCTCATCCTGTATAACACAGGCAACATATTAACTGCATTTATCAGTGTGGTGTGCAAATATCCTAGTTAACTTGAAAGAAGGTAACTTGAGTTCTGCAGCAGTCTAGATTTGACAGCAATGAGCATCACCCAGGTTAATCTACCTTCACAAGAAGAAACGTGCAGAGAGATCTATACCACCACAGAAAACTTCCTGAGTACCAAGGGTAATTTGTGTTGTATTAAATTAGAATATGAAGCTGATAAGTAAGAATTATTGGACATGGACATCTATGTTTACATCAGCAAATAATTTGAAACAATAGGAGCAGATCAAATCAGTTAGTACCATGGTGCTTGCATTGACACTGTGTGCAGTTTTGGTATTTTCCATAGAACCATAAAATAACTCACTAAAAGGTATCTCTGGAAGTCTTCTAGTCCTGCTGAAAGCAGGTCTATTTTTATGTCAGAACAGACAAACCTCAATTAGAACAGGCAGCAGAAAAGGCAGCCTAAACAACTCTGGGATTATCTGGTTAGTGAAACATTTACATTTGGCTTTGCATACATTTACCACTTTGTTTGGGATACAAGTCAGATATCAGCTTAGTGGAATAACAATGTATTTTTATTTTATTACTAAAATCCTCTTCTTTTCCTCCATTTTGAAAGATTCTGTGCAAGTTGCTGAGAATCATTCAAAGGAGTAGGGACAGTTACCCGCTACAATCAAAAAATCTTTGAGGTGTTTTGGGTACCTGTGTTACAGCATCTATGTTCCTTCTCCCTGACCCTTTCTGCTGAGCTTGTAATGGTTTTAAATAGCTGCAGAGTAAGCCTTTAAGGACAGTTGGTTCTTATACACTCCTGCAGGGACTTGAAAGGAAGGAGGATCAAAGTTACGGGGAATGGGCACAGTCAAAGAGCTGCTGTTGGCCCAGCTGATACAGTGTGCACAACCCCCAGAAGCCAAGCAAGGTGTTTTAAGGAAACATTATCTTTCTGGTGTTATATTTGGAATTTCCCTTTGCTATATTGAGAGTGTTCTAGCATTTTGTTTTTCAAAATCTATTTGAACATTGGTAACATTTTCTGATTAATGTAACGGTTTCAGATGTGTTAAAGTAAGGAAGAGTAGTAGTCCCCTTTCTTTCAGTTTTGTTAAATGTACAAACATTTTTTTAGTGCATTGTTACTCAGAAGGTAGTTGTTATAATAGTTTAAAAATAGCCCTGTCAGAAAGTTATGAAGAAATTATATGCAGTTTATATATGTAACCAGCTGCAGTGTGACTCATACACTGACCCTAATTTTGTTGTCAAGCCCGTTTTTGTTATTGACTTGAGGAACCATGGAAGCTACAGGAGGAGAGAGTTTTGATCACTTAGCATCTTTGCCACTACAAGCTTTTCCCAGAGTGTATTCCAAAATATTTCATTCTGCCTTTTCTCAAGAACAGTTCTGAAGAACAGGATTTTTTCTCTGGGAAACCTCTCCGTGAAAGGAGAGTATGTGAAGTGTAAGATGTACAATTCTTTAAAATTAATTCAAATAAACATGCACCACTGTGGTGCAATTACTGAGGAGCTTTTTGGTTATGACAATCTCAACCAATTATTTTAATTTACATCTCTGAAACACTTTTTTTTTCTTCACCAACCCCACCCTGAACAGTGTATTTTAGTGACAGAGTCAAACCTCATGAATGTCCTGAAGTGTAAAATTGACCTGTCCAGTGGGAGGGTGGAATTCTTAATAATCATTAGTGCGTACTGAGGTAGCCTGTATTCTGCTAAGTCTCTAGTCCTAGCGTTACCTGGGTTTTGGCTCATGAATTCTGTTACTGTGTTTTGATACAATTTCTATATACATCTTTTTTTCCTCCTACTAGATCTAACTAATTCTGCTTACATGTTCATTTTGTCCTTGCAAGCCTTTTTTGATTCTGCGTATCTTTTTGTCTTCTCTCCGAATATTAATTCAGATTTTTAAGCAAGAACTGAATGCATTTCATTCTTAAACTGAAGGGATTATTATTTAGCTGAGAATGAAACTGAGTACAGTTACCAATACTTGTTTGTCAAAAGAGTAAATGTTTCTTTATTTTTGAAAATATGGTACCTTTATTTACATTTACTATAAGTTTTGTTAAAAACAAGCATTGATACCGTTTTACATTCTGGCCCTTAGTGCATTATATTAGTATAACAATATGAATGAAATAGCATTTATAGGAAGTAATAATATCTTTATTTCATCAATGACATAGCTGGAGAAAAGATGCTGTGCCAGGCACACGCTTTCTTGTTCAGATTCCTCTTTCATACCTTGCTTTGACTTGCTCAATTTATATAACTGGATTTAGAGCCTAGTCTCAAGCAGCGATCCAGGATTCAGTGGCTCAAATACTCGCTATGGTTTGTGGGAGGTTGTTTAGAGAAACAATGATACAGACAGTTAATAAAATCACAGATATATGTCAGTCAGATAATCAAACCCCTTTTCTTCCACCAAGCACGACTATTCTTTTTTTCTTACTAAATATCTCTCAGTATCCACTTTCTCTGAAAATATGTGCTTGGTAATACAGCCATTTCTGTCTGATTATTGAGTTGCATTTTCCACTTACTTGATGTGCATATTTATAATGCATGTGTACCTTTCACATAGTAGCTATATACTATACTGTGCATTGCTATGATATGTGTAACCACACCTTAACAAGCATAATTGATGTTTCAAAAAAGCTGAATCTCAACATTGGCTTAACTACTACCATTTAGAAGCATTTTCAAGCCCATATGTGACAACCTCAGATATTCTAATATCATTTTTAGTTATGACTAGCATAGTGAACTTGGCAAATATACACAGAATCTTAAAATTTAAAGTTTTAGGGGGTTATGGTAGCCACAGAAGAAAAAAGACATTTCCTTTTCTCCCGCTCTTTAAACAGAACACAATGCTTCTCCTTTAGAGCCTTGCCACATATATTTAGTAAAGGAAATACACTTATTTCTTGATTAATTTGAAGAGAGATTCAGGTATGCATTAGTTCTTTACAACTTTGCTTAAAACACTACATTTACATTATTACTGCTACTACTATATCGATGATACTATATTTCTTATGCTGGAAGTTTGTTTCTGGTGCTCAAGAACAATGTTCCCATCTCTTACTTACCTAGAAATACTATCTGCTTTCAGGTCAGCACTGTCCTTGTTTTTATGCTAGGGCACCTTACAGCTTAATTTCTTTCAAACGTTTTTTTCCTGACACTGTGACAAAGATCTGTTGCAGACAGATTCTAAATAAAGACAGATTTGCCTCCAAGCTACGTTCATGTGATACTGTCCAAACCCATAGGGGTGAATGTTCTCACCCTACAACAGGGCAGCAGCCAGTCATTGTAACTGGCTCATGGTGCAATAGGTAGTACAGAGGACTGCCTTCCTCTGATTTCTGGACTTACAGCTGTGTCTTTTTTGTGGGTTTTCTTTGTATGTATATGTGTACATCTCTACAGGGAATTACTTTTTGTTGTTTTTATTTGTCTTCATTTGTGCATAACCTGTCTGACAGCTCTGTTTTGAAAGGAAGTATTTTACTTCAGTAGTATGCATAGTATTCAAGCTTGGTCTCTCCACTTTTAGCCCATATAATTCACCAAAGTGGGAGAGTCTACCTCTTTAAGGTCTTTTCTGAGCCTATCTGAGCTGGTGCAGTTTGAGGTATTAGATTTAAACCTTTCTGTATCAGCACTTCTAGGAAGACCTGCTCATTCCTGCTGCAAGCTCTGGCAGTAGGGCAGAATCCTTCTTAAAGAAGGGAGAAAGGCTGCAAAGTCCAGAGTGGCTTCTTGTATTCTCAAGACATATAACTCTCAAGGGATAATTTCCTTGCACATGGAACAAGCAGTTTCCATGAGTAGCAGACTTACAATGCAGGTAGTCTTTCTGGAGGACAAAATTCAGGAGGATATCACTATGTAGTTTCTGTCTTTATCATCAGTTTGATGACCTGCTTCCTCATCAAAGCAGAATTCCAGAAAATTTCTGATCAGTGTGTTGTGCCATCATTGGGAACAGAATAAGCTCTTACTAGTCAACAGGAAACAAAATTTAGCTCTATGTCCCTCCCGTAACTCTAACACGGTTTATTTATTTAGGTATTAAGTCCCTCCTCCTTCTTCCTGCACTGTTATTGAACAATATAAACGCTGTAAGAAGAACTAGAAGAGAAGAAATAAAATTGGTGGGAGAGGCTATAACTAAAGTATAAAATACTTTTGTTGTTGAGAAAAGCGTTTCGTGTTGTCAGTCTGCTTTTGTGGTCCCTTTCATCCAACTATAATGATGGTTACATATTTGTCAACCTCAGCAATTATGGTGGTGTGCTTATGGTCACAGTGACTAGTTACTTTCTTTGCTGTCTGCACTCTTCTGTAGACCGGTGAGCAGCTGTTCTCCAAATGATCTTTTTATAGAACATGATGGCTATTATGGCACCTGATTAAAGACTAACTAAATTAAACGCAAGGACCTGACAGTCATTGAAAGAACAGTGGTAGGTGGAGGAAGTGAAGGAACCTAACCAGCAAGGAGTGGAGCGCACTGAACTGGCTACACCTGAGGCCATGATAAGGAGAAGATTAAGATTGTTCCTGTTGTGAAATCTCACAGGACAACTCAGCAGAAATCACTTTATGCAGACTAAGGGGATTATTGCCTAAAGGAGTCCAGGATTTACAGGATTTGGAGGAAGAGTGAATTTTGTACTTTTAAAAAAAATTAAAAAATTAGAGGCTTGTTATGGGATGTTCAGTGTAAGCAACACACAGGAGGGGAAAGAGAAGGACTAAGGAGGAACAAGTGGGAAGAATGGTAAAAGGGGCATAAAAAGATCAGTGCTTGATCACCACAGCCTACCCTGCGTTCTTATTAAATCTTGTTTCTGAGCAAGTGCACAATCTTATCTGAATCTGTGTGAGCTATTAGCCAACTTCAGGTAAGAACTAGGAAGCAAGTAGAATAAGAGGTCTGTGTGTTAGTTATTGGAGAGAGACACCGCGGGACTGAGGGACCAGTACAACTGGCTGCTAGTTGCTGGCAAGACCTGTATTTTCTGTGAGTGCATGTAAACAGCTAGCAAACTTCAAACTGACAGATTGGGGTCCAGCACATGGAAGGGTGTGAAGTCTGAGCTGGTGAGGTCCAGGCCTGGATATCAGACGGACTTGAGGTCTGATTTTTGAGGGATCAGTTGTTGTTGAGTGTACTTGTGAATCATGAAGGTCAGGGTCTTTGACTAGTGAACTTCAGACCTGATCATCTGGAGGGCACAATCAGGTTCAGATTGTCTGTTCTGCTCATGTTACCTAAGTGCTCTGTGTTTATGTGGGTGCTGGTAAAAGTGCTGCTCTCTGCTCGCTTGTATGGCTGGCCATGTGTGTGCATGCCTATTGGAAATATATGCTCTGATTTTCTCCAGCCTGGTCTTGGAGGAGCAGAAGTATAGCAGGCTCCCATCTCTTGACCTGGGATGAGAGGAGTCCCCTGATCTTAGAGACCACCAAATTTGGTTCTAGCAGACTGGGAGGAACTCCTCCTGTGGGTCAAATTTCCCTGGATTTGGTTACCTGTAGCTGTCCCATGTTTCCTCACCTGAAGTCTCAGTGCCAGCTAAGAATCCACAGGCAGTACAGAAATTCTGTGGTGATTTTAGAGTCACTCTGAACCAGCTCACAGCCTCGTGGATATTTTACAGTGACTCAGAATTGTCATTACTTCTATAATCAGCCTCCAGGGACCCCTTTCACCGTGTGTGGCAGAAATTCGTTTCCAGTGTAATAGTCTCCAAGTGAACTGATAGAAATTTTTCCATTCCCTGAGGTAAAGAGGTAATATCAGTTTTTGTCTGTTCAGTTGAGTCCCCCTTTGCTGGTCACTCCAATAGCTATCAAAAAACCTTAAGCATTCCAGGCCATGGTTTTCAATAAAGGACTTGAAACATGTTGCTAGAAGAATTTATACTTTGATATAATGTAATGTAACTGATAATGATGTTACATTTGATATAATGTAATGTAACATCATAAACTGTAATGTAACTGATGAATATTGCAATGTTGACAAAGATGTATATATGAACAATTCAGGCTGATCTCATCCTTACATTTTTCAGTATTTTTGCCCCCCAGGATTTCAGGCAAGATTGATGCTGTAGTATAGCAGAAAATAATCTGGCATCTGGTATTCTTGTTTATAGTGTTTGTAAAATTCCAGAGTAACCGCCTGTTCAGTACTCACATTTGTGGCTGTTATTTCTGGTTGCAATTTATCCAGGCCTTCCGAAAAGTCTGATTCATTATACCTGAAGATTGTGCTTGTACAGCTTTGAGGTCTTGGGTGTTCTGAATCCTGCTGCTCAGAGAAGATGATCTTCCTATCACCTTATCTGATTTCCATACAAAATTCCCTCTACAACTACTAGCCAGTTTGAAGGCTGATTGAAGCAATGGTCAGTGTTTTCTTTGACACTTGGTTACATCAGCATTGTACTGTTAGACACTGAAAAGGAATTACTCACCTCAGAAGAATTAACCCAGTTTTCATCAGACTAATTGCCATTTGTTGCATTATGCGTTTAAGCCCTGTTATGTATCTTCCTTCTTTCCTTCTCAAAAGCATTAGGAGTTTTTACGGACACACAAAAATCTAGCTCCAGACATTGACCTCAGAAGAAAGGGAATGATTTATCCATATCTGGAGGACTTTCACAACTTGTCAGACTTCAATTGCTCTTTTTGTATTACAGTGTGCAACTTTGGGTGAATTTAAAGCACGTGCAACTGATTTTCATTTAGTGAGGTAACAGACAGGCAATCTTGTGTGTAAAACCTGCAACTAAGTTGAAACCATTCACAGCTTGATGTCAATTTCATTAACTTGACTAGTGTCAGTCCCAAATAAAATCTGAATTTCTCGTTCAAGTTGGAAGCTTTAGGGCAATGTGCGTGGAAGAATGTTGTGCAATTTTCTCACTCTCTTTTTGTTTACAGACACCTCAAGTGGGGAGCACTCTAAGTAGTTAAGGATTCAAGATATTTGATTTGGGGAAGAATATATGTAATTTTAAAGCCAAGGCTTCTGTCCTTACCTGTAACTTATTTTTGTCATGTGTTATAAAACTGCATATTCACATAGTCAGTGATGTTGTCTGCCATTTTGTTTCTCACCTGTAAGCAGGCTAGCACAGTATTATACAACCACTTTCTCATGTAAATACAGCATCTCATCAAACATGCAGATGGATTGTGAATGTTTGGATCATGCAGAAAGAAACAAATTTTTCTTTCCATGTTTGTTTTTGGAAAGCTTTAGATTCTTCGGCTGACCATTGTGGTTGCTGTCAGTTGCTAGATTATGATTGAGAGAGATTTAATAATATTGTCTCCCTCTGTTTTGGGCCTAGGGATGTTCTGAGGAGTCATTTTACTACACAGATTAGATTTACCAGTCAGAAACATTATTCTTTGAAGAGTGCTGCCAGTTGGTTTTCTGAACTGGTAACAGAGAAAGTTGGTAAAAATTGTTTCCTCACACAACATGAGAGAGAGTGAGAGAATTTTTCCTTGCAGGAGTAGTCCAGGTTGTTTGGTATCAGACTATTTTGATCTGCATCCCTTGATTTAGCAGGACCAGAATTCTATCTGTTCCCAGATTTTATTTGAATGCACTGGCATCCAAATTCAGCATCCACATTTCAGCATGTTTGATCAGATAGTTTGGATGCTGGTGGGTTTTTGGGTTTATAATTAAATTTCTTTCCTGACCAGGGTTGTTCATAGCAGAGAACAGTCTAGAGGAGGAGTAAATAGTCAAGATTTGTGATTTGATATTCTGTCTGCCTCAGTTTCCTTTCCTTACTTTCGTATGGGAAATTTAAGACTATTTGTCTGTGGTGAAAAGTTAATTGTTTCTCTGTTAGCTCAATTGAATTCTAATTATCAACTGCTTCAGCTTTACTTTCTTGTCTACAGTATTTTCCATTTCTTTCTTCCATTCAATTACTAAATGATTCCTGAAGAGTCTAATTAGTGTTTTTCCCCTCTAATTAAGGACCTCAGTTCCTCAATTTAAACTCTTACAGAAAACCCTTTGAGTCTTTTCTTAATCTGTTCCATCCTCCATTTATCAATAGAATAGCTCATTTCTGATATAAGGGCACTTTATATAGATGAGGCCATTCTCAGAACTTGTTGCAAGTTGTAACCTAAGGTTATACTGGAGTGTGGTTAGTTTGTTTTTCCTCAAAACTAAAAATTTAGAATTATTCACCTTACTTTTGGTGACAAGGGAAGATCCTTCATTTACATCTACTGCACAGTCATTCAAGGGGTTGTGTTTCAAGACAGACAGTTTCCAATTGGATAACTGTATATGAATGCACTGTAAGGTAGTTAAAAAGGCAGTATTTGCTTTGATTAGAGCTCATAAAGCCAGCACTCAACTATATCGGTGGCATTTGTCAGAGTCTTGCCAGTATGTAATGTTTGTAAGGCTGCCAGTGGAGCTCCATTCACACTTTTGAGTGCTAAACACTGTCACTGAAGTTGAGGAAATAACGCCACTTTTGAGAGATCAGTACTTTAATTAGATGGAGACTGTGGGACTATGTCTTCTGACTTACCCTTAGCAGGGTACTGCTGAAAGCTGCCCACATAATGAATGTGCATATAAAGTAACTATTCTTCCAAATGTGTTGTCTGTATGTGCAAAACCTTCCCATCTTTCTCTTCCTCAGAGTCCTATTGAAATTTTGGATCACTAGATTGAGAGGGGAAAGACGTACTCCAGTCCTTTTGTGACTGTGGTGTACCTTGCAGGGAGCGGGATTTGAAATATCCCTTCTGGATCTTCTATGGTAGCATAACTGACTGTTGTTTGAAATGTGGGAATAAAAGATTCAAGATAAAATCTCCACCTAAGTTTTAGTGCAGCTTTTCAAAGTTTCAGAGTGAATAATGCTTAAGTAGAATGCTTGTGCTCGTGATAAAACATGTAAACACAGCAGAGTCACAGCAATGAGTCAAGGTGAATCATCTCTGGTTCTAGCATTTGCCAGAGACCGTCAAGACTGTGTTTCTCTGCAATCCTCTGTTATTTCCAGAATCAAGGAATTGAGGATCCACTCTTTATGGTTCTGCTACGGGTTACCTGAGAATTTTGTCCCATTGCCCATAAAATAGTAGATGATTCTCTCCCACCCACATTCTTCTTCAAAGTTTCCAGTGTCTTTCCTTCCATCTCTCCTGGTTTCTCAACTGCAATATATGTTACTGCATCTTTATGTTAAAAACAGCTTTTTTTTTTCATTCACATTACTTCTGTTAGCCTTAGAGAAGGCTTTGAAGGATTCAATCCTAGAAGACTGACCTGCTCTGTGTTATCTTTTCCTAGACAAAGCTGACGATTCACCTGATATTTTTGCCGTGGGGGATTTACAGTCATGTTCGCCAATATACAAACTTGCTTCCCATCTTTTCCTGTAGTTCTGATTTCTGGGATTTGGGCAAGGTTTTGACCCATGGTATCATGCTTGTGTTTATGTACACAGTATTCTTCTGTACATGGAACAGAAGCTTTCAGAAAGATCTCATGTCTCTTCATCTCAAATGACCTCAGTGGCATTTTCTGGGGAACATCTGTTTTGGAAGTTATGAGTACATCTAAATGAGTTCTGCTTGTTTACAGCAAGCACTGTATTTCCAGGCGTAAAGTTGCACTTAGTAGAATGGTTTTCAGTCACCCTTCTCATAAGAAACTGTGGCCCTTCTCCAAGTAAGTATTTGGGATGTCTTACAGTAAGAATTTGCATGTAGATAAAACACTTTATTAAAAAAAAAAAAAACAAACCCAAAAAAAACCCACCAAACAAAAACCCAGTTGTTTCTGTGAAGGCTCACCCTTCTTCCTCTTTCCAATTCCTTGGAGTCTCTTAAATACGAGAAATCTGGAGTTGAGGAGAACTGTGTTGGATATGGGGTGCGTACTTCTTGCTCCAACATATTTGTAATGTATATTAGGCAATGGTTGAAAGTAGGGGAGGAAACGATGGAATGTGAATTCCACTTAGGCAAAATCACTGATCTCAAATGTTTTGAGTTTAAAAGGGGGAGTGAAAAACTGATCTCAGTTATCTGTTGTAGCTGGACAGTAGTTTTGGCTTCTGCTTATTCTCAGGTTACATGCGTAGAACTAGGAACCAGTTGCAAGGACTTTTGATAAATCTTTGTTTTAAATATAATAGTATAAATAAATTGACTGATTCATGTGTAATTTGTAAGATATTCTAGGAGATCCTTTTTAAAGTTCTCAGGTGCAAGCAATCAACTTACTTTATAGAAAAAAAATGATAGAATAATAATATGAAAACTGACAATAACATGTTTTGAGTGACTTTACCACATCTAAGGCAATAGAGTAAACAGTGTTCCTTTTGGTGTGAAACAGTGAATTCTTTGAAAGAACATGTATATGCACATTTTCCCTGTGGGTGGAGCATGCATACAGTCACTTGAACTGAAGACTTTTAGCTTTTGCTGTACTTAGAGTAAGCTTGCTCATACTTTCGTTGGAAAAGAATAAAATCATGACAAGAAAGTTTTCCACGGATGCTGAACTATTCAAGGTAGTAAAAAAAATAATAAAAAAATCAAGGCTAACTGGGTAGTTGGAGGACTCACTGATTTAGCAAGCAGTAAAGTGGCAGATAGAATTCAATGTAAATAAATTTAGTGAAGTGCATGGAGAAGCAATCCTCTACAACTATCAACTATTACCATTTTTGGAAAGCAATTTTCGGGGTTATAATACTAGCCTCAATGCTTATTAGCTACCAAACAGGCAAACAGTGTTAGTCATTACTAAGAAAAGCACCAAGAATAAAACAGAAATTATCATCTTGCATCAATCCAGTTCTGGCATATTTTCAATTGCTACATTATCAGATGTATTAAATGCTTCTGCAGAGGTATAAATAAATATGCACACAGGCATATGCACCCCAAAACAGGAATTACTGTTATGGTTGTCCGTTTTAAGTTGATAAATAATCCTGCCTTTTGCTTTAAGTATCTCCCATTTATTTTTTTTGTTTCATATTTTCAGCCTGTCGTAAAATGCAAATTTAAGATATCAGTGCTTAAGATACTATGTTTCCAATAAACTTTCTGCGAAGTTTTCACTAAAAATCACCTGTTTAACTATAAACAAGCAGGGATTTATCTGATTAAGTATGCAAGTAAAAATGAGAGCAAAATAAGTTTTCACCCATTTCTACCTTGTCTTCACTGACATTCTAAAACAGAAATTACCTTTTTGAAGTTCCTTTGTTTTCTTTTCTGGCTTCTATGGAGTTTTAACTAGCTGTTGTGAATATATAAGACTGGGTCATCTTGTGTTTGTAACACAGCTTCTGCAGCCATGTAAAAGCACTGCCAATACAAAACTGGGAAAAGTACAGAACTTGTAAAATCTTGGGAGAGGGCCCCTTCAGTTCCTGATGGCACGACATGAAATCTTTTACGTTACAGGATAAGACAAAGATGCTAGTTGCAATTTCTTCCAGCAAAAAGTTTTAAGAAGTTAGATTTAAGAAGAAAGAGGGACGTAGGATAAAAGTTAGATGAATCTGAAGAAAGTAGATAAGAAATACAGGACAGAAAATTTATGCAGAAAAGGAAGCCTGCAAAAGACTATCTGGCTGTCAGTATTCAAGTAGATATTGAATAGATAGGAGCAATTTGCTAAAGTAGTAGCTAGTTTCTTTCTCTAAACTACATTGTTTACACGTCAAGGGCTAATACAGAAAACTGAGGAAACGGTGTACAATGAAGTGTCATCTAATGATCTTTTTGAAAGATGTACTAAGGATTTGTAAAAACAGGAAGTATATCTAGTGCTAGAAGAGAATTAGTGGATGATTAGAAGTTTCCAAAACTAATTAAATGGACAGTCTATAAACTAAAATTTTATATTAAATTAGTGGAGTCATATATAAAGTAAATCGGTTTCAAAATTTAAATGTGATGGTATATTAACTTGATTTTACAAATATTTTCTCTTGTATTTTGCAGAATGAAGAGAAGGCATCAGTCAGTTTTCCCTCACTTCTTAGCCATATGACTTCTTCTTTCTTAAATCATCCTGTAATTCCAATGACAACATATGCAGATTCAGGTGTCCCAGAGATGCTAAATACTTTTTCTCCACTTGTGTCATCTATGCCTTGTGACATGCATATAGTCAATCTGAGGACAATTGAATCAAAGGTAAGGTCAAACCACTATTCTTAAGAGCAAACGTATGATATAGCTTAGCAATATAATCTAATCAAATGCTTTATTCTAGGAAAGTAATTTGTGGTCATCTGTTATGACTAGTTTTGGTTAATTCTGCAAGAACTAGAGACTTGTGTCTGTTTGAGTAAAGTGAAATACAGGAGTTCTTTTTTCACAGCATAATAATACGCATAGTGCATTATTCTCTGTGTGGAGGAGGCACATTTCAATGCATTCCCAAAATTTAAGAGCAGAAGGGCTCATATACTTTGGCCTCTCCTCTATAAAGAGGAATTGAAATTAAGGTCATTGGACTTTGTTCTGGGTACAATAATTTGTGTTTTTATTAAAGCATATAGTTTTAAACCCATCTGATTCCATTTGGAATACTTAAAGAAAATTTACCACATCTTAACATCTATAGGAATAAATCGTTAAAATATTGTTAAGCTTAAATACAAGACCTATTTTTTTTTATACTAACATCATCTTACAATCCTTGGTTCCTGTGAAACTGTTCTCTGGTAGGTTTACCAAAAAAAAAAAATAACCAAACAAAAAACCTATTCTCTACTCAATATTTTTTTTCCTTGCAAAGGAACTTACACAATTGTTAACAACCATATTTCTGTTTTCTGTTTGATAAACTGTAGAAGTAGGACTGTTTAGGCATCCTTCTTCTGTCAGCTCTTGTATAAATTCTTCTCAGTTTTTCAACACCTTTTAAAATGTGAGTATATTAACTTTATGCTGTATTGCAGTATCACTCACCAGTGCTGCTACCATAGATGAAATCCCTTTTTAATTCTACCATGCTTAGAAACTACGGTTGTCCCTTCTCCCATAGAGTCTCCATGGTGGCTGAGGTAGAACTGCTCATCTATAATAGCCCCAGATTATATTCAGAATATCTAAAAAAATTGCCATTAGCTGCTGTTTTATTCTAGTTCTTCATTTTTGATTGAATCCCTATTTTAAAACTTAAAGAATTAGTTTAGTTTCTCACACTTTCTCTGTTAGTAGTTTAGTCTCATGTACACTCTTTCATCTGTGACCATTTATTATTTTAAATTTCAAAGTGGAATAACTCTTGATTCTGCAGGTCTTACGCCTTTGAAGAGTTAGGAGGAAGCTTTGGAATGAGTTAAATGTTTATGTGAAGCTTGCATTCCACACTTCACTGTAAACTCTTCATTTACCTCAGCCAGCTCAGCAGCACCTGTTTGCTTCAGCATGTCAAGTTCAGGACAGACCTTCACGAATGTGCCCCCTCTCCCTTTTCCAGAACTAAACTTCCTCCCCATGTTTGTATCATGTGGGCGTGAAACCTGTGAAATGGAAGGCTGCCTCTGTGTCTGCTTTTTTTGAGTTCAATGTTACTATTCATAGGTGAATTCTGTGATTTTATCTGGGCTATACCAGCCCCACTGTCCCAGTTGGTATAAGATTCTTTGAGGCTATGATCTCTTCCCTGTCCACAACTGTATATTTCAATGATGACTTGTTTGACAGCTCTTGAGCTTGCAGCATTACTTAGTGCACTTCAAAGTAAAAGTTATCAGTAGTCATAGGGTAGGAGCACTATCATTATAGGTACAGAACAGTTCTTCCTCACAGCAGAAATGGTGCTATGCCTTGCAAACAATTTGTTGCATGACAAAGTGGCGTTTTTTAATCTCTTCTCACTTTCTGCTTCCTTTCTCTCTTCCAAGAATTTGAATGACAAGTGTCATAATTCTGGCTAATTGACACAATGCAACTTTTTCCAGAAATGTAGGCTACTTCTCCATTGCTTTAGCTGTTGAAGTTGGTTTTCAAGAAATCGTATCATTACAATTCCACATAAAAGGATACCAATTTAAAATAAAGTATTTTTAAGATTTAAGGTAGAAATCAAATTCAAGCAAGTGCATTAAAGCATAAATGAGAAAAAACTTAAGGGAATTCATAGTTTCCCTTTAAACTCTGCTCCTCTCAGTGGGAATAATACTGCTATTGTTGTAAGATAGGTGATCTTGTAATGGAAGATTCCAATGCCTCAGGAATATGAAATTTTTATTATGAATTTTTAATAAAGCTCTGGGTTTTAGGTTGTTTGACACAGGTTTTACCTACTGTAAATAGACTGCTCCTCAAGATTTAAAAACCAAGTATATTTGTCCCTTTATACTAAATATAAATACGTATGCAACGTTATGTTGCTTGAACTTTTCAATGCATGCCTGTTAGCTTACTGTAATCAGACAAAAAAATTGTTTAAACATTTCTTTGTTTCTCATCAAAATTTTAGCAGCACTGCCCTGGGATGCTGCTTATGAGAATTTTTTTTCATCTAGAAGCTTGATGTGAGAACCACATTTTATTTCTCAGAGATCAAAATCAAATCAAACTTTGGCAGCTCTTCCAAGAGAGGCAGGCAGAGATTTGGTAGTACAGTATTTGTCGTATAACAGTGCTGTGAAGTTCTGCAATTAAAAGTGGTGGTGTTTGTTGAAAATTGAGAATTTGTTACAGGTTTTCATGCAGTTAGCATGATCATGTTTAGAAGGTGTATTTGATGTAAATTAGGTTCATCCTTGCTCAGACATTCCTGAGGCTTGCATACACTTAATCTAATTTACCTAGAGATGATGTAAGAAGAGGTAAGTTAAAGTAAATGCAGAGGCTGTGGCAACTTACTCAGTCTTACACCTGCTTTGATAATAGGTTAGAACAGCTTAATTTATTACACATGGATGCTGTGAGCACGATAAAGTCCTGGGAATTCTAAAAGGTTGACTGCTGTATCATAGGTATTTATACTCACCAAAACTCTTTTCCTGAAGGTGTCATTAATTGTTATCTTTCTGTTTTAAATCTTTTGATTCTTAATTAAGATAATGTTTAATTTTAAAAACTTAAGAGGTGAAATATTCATGCCATCATCTGAAATGCAGAAATGCATTTGTTATGCAGATTACTACAAGATAATTCCACTTTAATAGAGACAGTTTTGATATCCATTACTGGCTTGTCATTTTTAATACCACTTTACTCCATAGGAATTGAGGCTTTTGCAGTATGAATTTTAATATTTTCAGTATTCTCATGTTTAGGGAGACAGTATTATTTTGTGTACATAAAAATGTCTACTTTTAAGTGCAACTTTGTCACATCAGTGACAGTGAAAACCAAGTCAGGTATTTCATAGTTGGAGACAGAAAATAATTTTGTCACATCGTCTTTATTACCTTACTCAATGTAGAAAGTGGTACTACTGTTCCAATAAATAGGATAAGAACTTTTTCAACCACCAGTGATATTAAGTGCTGCAAACTAGTTTCATTATGCTGACTATAGACATCATTCATTAATTAAAAATCTGATTTTACGTGGTTATAAGCTAATGTTGTTCGTTAAAATCTTCTCATGCTGAGATTTATTCATGATTTGTAAACTACGCAGTTTTTACCAGTCAATGTTTTACTGAAAAGTATCTAATTTCAATTCCAAATACTGTTGAGTAAATTTTTGCTAATTTAAATATTTAGAAAACACTAACACTAAGTTTATCAGTTTACCATTTTTTGTTATCTGAATGAGTACTTAGTACTATGAATTTGTACTACTGTGAAGCTGTGTTGTGCTGGGTTTCAAAGAAGCTGATTCAAGCTGTTCCAAGATCTCCTTTATTAGGAGAAAATTGGTTTGGATCTGAAGTGTGTTAGATTAAGACCTCTCTTGTTTGTTACACCTTCAAGAGCTAAAGCATCACAAAGTGCCTAATGCTTGTTGGCATAGGTTTCTCCAAGGCAATAGATACTTACTGAAGTACCAGAAATGAACCTAACTCATGGCAGAGACTTTTGGGAAAAAGCACCAGTACAAAAACAAGTAAACCAGAAATAAATTAGAGAAAAATAGCCTGAAGACCTGTCATGGTTGTGGATAGAGCCATCTTTTTTATGTCCTTATTATATATGCAATAAGATGAAGAACTGAAGAAAAACAACGTCAACAAAAAAAAAAAAAGTCATGGAAAATGAATCACTAAGGTGAGTGTAGCAATACAGCAGCCAGCTTGCAGCATGAGGGCCATCTTGTCATGTGCCAATCCTGTGGTGTGAAGATAGCTTGCATGCACATCCATCTGTAATGTGAAGAATTTCTTTTCTGTTACTCTCGCTGTACAAGAGTTGTTGCCTACATCTTAATGTAAAAGAAAAAAAAAAATGAAGTTTTTGTGTAAATTGAAGTTTCCCAGACAGTTCTAGGTTATTTTGTTTTATGAAGTACATATCAAAACAATACTCTGATTTGTGGCATTTGTATGCTATCCTTGTGACCATTTGTCCTAAGTGATCTTAGTGATTTGGTCCACACTAGGAAGTTGAGATTGTGGATTACTCTTTGATGCCTGTTGAGGCTCAAGAGCACTGTATGTCATGTACATCTTAAGCTGAGTTAGATTTTAGAGATCAGGTTTGCAAAATGAAAGCTTGATGGAACATAGTCACGATGACTGTTAAAAACTGGGTATTGTAATTAGCTTGTGATTTCTAGTCAGTTTTTGGGTTTGCCATATAATTTTTCTGGGAAGCCAATTAATACAACTGTACACTTGAATTCTGGGTCTGTACACGTGCATCTATTGAGCTTTGAACTCTTTGCTTAACAACTTACCTTTATATTCTGTGGTACTTTGTATATCTAAACTCTCTGCTGTTTAGTTCTTTCAGTGTTTAGTCTTACAAACATTAAAAGAAACATGACTGTTCAATCTAGGCTCAACATTATTTAAGGCATAAGTGGCTCTATCGCTGTAAGACAATGATAATTTTATGAGGTCCTAAAAAGTCTTTCCAGCTCTGCTACTTTCTGAGTAATTTTTTATTTTGTTTATTTGTAGGTAGATATTGAGCCGTCTAATGAAGCTGCTCTGATTCTTCACAGAAAGGGATTTGACTGTAGATTTTCAAACAGAGACATGGGTCTGCTCTGTTCCACTACTCAGGGAAAGGTATACTGAAATTTTATGGGTAGCTTACCTTACAAGTATTGCAGAAACGCTGATCTTTTAAGTTAAATTATAGGAAAAGTCCAGGTACTTATTTCTCAAGTGTTATACTTCCAGGATAATAGTTAAGTTTATCTTGAAAACTGCTTTCCATTTGATAAATATATGGATCTGCTGGTGTGGGGGAATGGCATGTAAGCATCAACCAGTAAACTTCTAGGTCAGTTTTAATCTCATTAACTTCCTGTAAATGTTGTTTTCGTATAACACAGATCAGTATTTCTCAAATAATTTTTTAATAGTGTTTTAGAACTTCACTAAGTAAAAAGAGTCATATTACATATTATGAAGTGTATCTTTTGAATATTATTAACATATCCACAAGTTATGTGTCTGTTACTTTGAAAACTGGTATTATAGCATGTCCTTCATCTACCCATGTTCACATGCATGGCCTATGCCATTGCAAATACCTGAGTGTTTTGCAGTTGCTATAGAATTGATGTGATACGTAAAATTATGAAATATGAATTATACAATGTTGTTCTGAGGGTTACAGATGCACTGGATGGTTATGAATCTGTAGAAATTTTGTAATCAAATTTTGAAATCTGAGATTTTCTTTAAACAGAAGAGTAAATGTTATTTTGTTTAGAAACAAGAAGAGTTTTAATCCAAATATTTCTGATGAATTTTTTAATATATCATTTTAACTTACCTACTTTGAAATGTGGCAAGTGAACACTGACTAAAAAGATGTAGTGTATAGCATTTGAGACACGGTACTTAAGAATATTGATAATGTTTGGTGTAAGAATTGCTGTGGTAATACCCATAAAGAGATGTATCATTTGGATCATTGTTAGAGATTAGGTTAAAGTCAATTTTAAGATATATGCTGTATTTTCTAAATTTTTTTTTTTTTTTTCTTCAGATAAAGGTGCATAAACTCTTTAACAAATTCAGAGTGGAAAGTCTTACACCCACATCTTTATCTTTGATGCATTCACCTCCGGATGTCAGAAATATAAGTGAAATAAATATGAATTCTATGGAGATAAATACGTTCCGGATTCGGCTAAGATGAAATCTGGCTTTACTACTCAGATAGAGAAGAGGAATCTGCAATTATATCTCCTCTTAAGTTTTACGTGCAATAAGAAGCACATTATTATTATTCCAGCTTCTGGATACTGTGACAAAAACATGCATTCTATAATTTTTTTGACGAACACAGTGAAAAGCCATGTTACAAGCAGCTTTTTTATTTGGGGTTTTTTATTTTGTTTTGTTTTCATAAAATAGCAACATCAGTGTAAGTTAATGCAACAAGTGAAGAAATTTCTAAGGATGTTAACCTCTCAACAGATTATATCTCAGGTTAAATGCTAACTAATGGTGTTTCTGGTGTTTTAATTTTCATAAAGAGGGGATTGGATTTTAAACAGCCTTCTTCGCTGATCCTTGATGAATTTATGTACAAATAATTCAGTGTAGAAAGTCCTGATGCAGCTTGGAAATTGAATGAAATAAAATGTTCTTGTGTAGTAGCTAATGTCCAAATATTTACAATCATTTATATAAATGACAATAATCTCAATTTATTCCACAATTAATTTAAATTTATTCAACACAAAGGGGATTATTAATTGTGGTAAAATAAAAGCCTGCAGTACTTGTGATAAGTGATGGTAGATTTTAATACTTCTATCCTTCACCTGAGTTATGTAAATAGGAAAACATGAACCTACAAAATAATTTTGCAATGGAAATGTTTAATAAAACTCCCATTTTGTTACTTGACACACTGGGATATGTGCAATTATTCCATTATCATGTATGATGAGAAGTGTCCATAATTATCATGAATACAAGATTTTTTATAAAACTCATTTAGATACCAGTGTTCTCTGAAATGAGTTTTCTATTTCAAGATTACCATATCAAGATAAATGTGCCTTATTTTTTGATACGTCTTGTTACAATTTTGGTGTCTATGTTAATTTTTTGGGGGGAAAGGTAGTTTATATAATACTTAAGCTGTGTATCTCCTATTTGACAATGCTGGCCACACTCTGATCTATGTCCTCCTGCACCACGTTTGTGCCATCTTATTCTGAACATTTTGACTATTTGAATGTATTAAAATGATGTCATAACATGAGACACAGACAAAAAAAAGAATTACTGTAAAACCTAAATTCAGCTGCTTTCAAGGAAATTGCAACTTGATGCAGAGTTGATAGTAAGCAAGACATAGTTTGCAAACCCATCAAAATATGTGCTTGCATGTCACAGACTGTGGTGACCTGTTAATTCAAAATCACGTGCCTATATTTCAAATGACATTTTTCAAACTTGCAACCTCACTTACATTGCCAGTGCTCACATTACTGAAAAATGGAATCTTCACTTTTGGCTTTGTTTCACATATCAAGCAATCCCTATTTAGTGCTGAAGCTGTTCAAGTGTGAAAAGTATTTCCCTAAGTAGAGCTGCTGTTTACAGTTTATATATATAAACATGCACCTGAGTGTGATCCCATTTCCTAGTCATTTATCTTCATAATTCTTTCTTCTATCCCTTGCTTATGCTTTACTTTTCCATACATCATTGCTTATCTTTAATACTAATGCATGAAAAGTCATCGTAACTGTTAAAAAGATGTGCTATTTTCTAACTCTGATATTGCCTACTGTATTTAATTTCATCATCATTGTTCCACAGTGTATCAAATTATATCATGTAGCTACAGGCTATCTTAAAAGAAAATGAACATGAAACTTTAATTTCATGCATTGTAACAGGTTGGATCTCTGTTGAGATTGTGTAGATTTCCCTAATTAATTCAAGCTACTGTGTGTTTTGTAATTAATGGAATACTTAGTAGGATCTGGTGCAAGTTATATCAAGAACATAAGAACCACTAACCACAAATGGAAGAATTAAATGGATCCAATAAATGGATGTTTTCATGCAATAAACATGTACTGTAACTTTTCTTAGCTGTAGTATTTGAAAATCCTATTTTTTGTTGGAACTTAAAGCTTGGTAGACCTGCCAGCAGAAATTTCTCATAACATCTATTTTGTTGCATCTTCAAAATTAAAATGCTTCAGAGACTTTTATGTGTTCTGTGCAAGAGAGCTTTCAAAATACTATTTCAGTTTTGTTAGGCAGAAAAAAGAAAATTTTGATGCAATAAAGTTTTAAAGTATTTTGCCTGTTGGAATTGCTTCCAAAAGATGTTTCATATAACATTTGATTATTTCTTTTATCATCAGTTGTACAATCATGATGCCTGAATCTTCCTTAACCAGCAGATTTAATCTTTGTTCCTTTATTTTGCATTTTTTTTTGTGAACAACAAAACAGCCTTCAATTTCTGATCCTTTCGTGAAATCCATGACTAAGTCAAAACTCCAGTCACAGAATCATAGAATGGTTTGGGTTGGAAGGGACCTTAAAGATCATCTAGTTCCAACCCCCCTGCCATGGGCAGGGACACCTCCCACTAGACCAGGCTGCTCAAAGCCCCATCCAGCCTGGCCTTGAACACTTCCAGGGATGGGGCAGCCACAACTTCCCTGGGCAACCCGTTCCAGTGTCTCACCACTCTCACAGTAAAGAATTTCTTCCTGATATCCAATCTAAATCTACCTTCTTTCAGCTCGAAAATGTTACCACTTGTCCTATCATTACACTCCCTGATAAAGAGTCCCTCCCCATCCTTCTCGTAGGCCCCAGTCAAAGTCTGATAATAAATTTAACTTTAATTGGTTCAGAACGTGGCCGTCAATGGGCTTGGTTGTTGTTCCGTTTTCTTTTTCCTGACAACTCTTAATGAATTCTTACACTGTATTTTCTTTACATTGGATATTTCATTAAAGTTCTTGGGGTTTTTGTGCATTAGCCAGCTAATTTAATCATATTTTCTTTTTTTCTATTTTTATAGCTGCTGGGTTTATAACTACTGGTTAAGAGAACCAAGCATCCTTACCTTAAAATATGGTTGTAAAGACAATGCTATGTAATAAGTGGTTTAAAACCTCATAATTACTTTCCATACCAGAGTTATACCTGTACTGAATTTTTTTTACATTTCTTTATCTTAAACGTCTTTGGTTTACTTGCTCATGTTGTCTGAAACAAACTGGTATCAACTGAAGGTTTTTGATATTTTCTCTTGGAAGGTTTTATATCTTATGGGGATATGTAAAATAAGATCTCGAATAAAAGGTAATGTTATTGTGAGATGTGGTCAGTGTCATCAATGCCTTTAATTTAAATAAAAGGAAAAAAAAAAGATAAACAACAAGCATGCCTTCTTTGAGAAGGTTGATATCTTTGTAGCTTTTGGGAATGACAATTACCTGTAGTGAGATGAACTCCTGATGAAAGATGCAATCTATTTCACAGTTGCCAAACAGAGAAGATAGATGCTAACTTCAGACACGTAATGGGTAGCACTTCTTTCACAAAAGAAACCTTGCAGTGACTTAGCAGAAAATAGTAGAAGGTGTAAAATTCTAGAATTTTTTTTTACTTGAATTAATCTCATTTCTCTTTTAAGCATTTGAGAGTAATGGAATCCAAGCTGTTCTTGTAAATTAAATTAACACACCATTTGAAAATAAAGTCGAAATAACAGTTCAACTGTAATTAGATGAAACATTTTTAAGAAAATAATGTAATGCTATTATAATATGCTGTAATTACATATGAGAGGTTGAACAGGCATAGGTGCTTTGCAGGTTTCCTGAAGTGCTGATGGAGCTTGAGCATAATGAGTTGCAAAAACAATTAGTATAAATTTCAGTCAGTGCCTGAAGCTATTTGATTTTGGACTGGATAGTCTTAGCTATAAATATAAAAGTATACATAAACATATGCAGTGTAAATCCCCATAATTTTAAAAGGTGCTTCAAGATAAAAAAAGTATGTAACTCCAGCAGACAACAATGGGTATGGGTCCAATTTAAAGCACCCCTTCACCTTCTTACGGTCATCCTACTCTGGAATCCAGTAATATCAGAATGGCCATCTGGACAGAACATACTCCACTAATTCCTTTTACCAATAAAGTCTTTTACTTTCTGAAATTAAATTAACTATATTTGATATATACCTGTCCATTGTGGTATCTCTACTGATACTGACACTAAAATACATTGCTCAGATTTAACAGGTTATCTGACTTGTAATGAGTTTTATATACAACAAAATATAAAATAGACATTAAATTTGTTGTCCTATTTATTTTGGGATAACTACTCTGTCATAATATTAAGAATTGCAACAACAAAAATGAGCAAAATATTAATTTTGTCTTCTAGAAAAAGGGAACATACACAAAAATGCAGTACATCGCCTAGAATAAGCTCAATTCATTGGAGGACTATTGGGATTTTCAGGCAGTGTTCTTACGGATACAAAGTTTCTCTGTCTCCAAATATTTCTGTAAATTATAATACTAAATTGTGGAGCCATCAGTCTTGTAATATACAGATTTTTATGAACTAATATTTGAAGTCCATATTGCACCACGAGCTTTTGTCTGCCAGAATTTCTATGTATAGTAGCAATAATACATTATTTACATTACTCTCCTTCCTTTAGGTAAATTATTTAATAACACTGAGGGTAATTAGAAAATAATTAAATAAAAAACTTCCATCATGTATGTAAACTTGTGGTATTTGAACTGTAAAGATGGATATTTTTAATTGTAAGCTTCAGAGCTTTAGTTTCTCCGTATAACATACTCTTATACCGTTCCTCGTAGACAGTGTGTGGTAAGGGGATATCCCTTTACTGACAATCTATATAATCATTCATATTATGGGTATGACTAAACTGAAGACTTTAATCCCAGCAGTGTCTGTCCTGCTTTACCAACACCGCCAGGCCCTGTGCATCGCACACATCCACCATACATGGATGGCATGTGCCTCTCTGTTCCTCTCAAATCATGACCTGCAAAGTACCTTGTGGTGTCCTCAGATGGCTAGTCTATTTTTATTTCTATGTCTAACTTAGTTTTTCCTTTTGTACTACTTTCTCATTTCTTAGCATGCCAGCTAAGCATGTAGGCGCTTATAGACTCCAGCACGTACACCGCCTTCCAGCTCTGCCCAGAGCTTTCTGGAGTCCGACTGCCTCCAGTGTCAGTCAAAACGTGAGATGGGCTGCATGTGAGCACTCAGCCAGCTTTTTAATCTACATCAATCAGCATGCGAACGGGGCACAAACCCTACTTGCTTGGCACAACTTCCTTCCATCTCTAGCCTGCTGTTCAGGAACATACGTTTTTCTGTCTCTGAAAATCCATTTGAACAGACTTCGCTGCCGTTCTCCCTTTTTCTCCTCCTCTGTTTCCTTCTCTAGTTTTCCAAAATAAATTTATACATTCGTGAGCTGGAATTGTGTGTGGTGAAGAATTCAGGTATTCCTGATGCTCATCAAGAGAGATGGGAGAGTGCTCTGTCAGTGCTCTGCGTAAGTAGCATGATATAACATGATCTCCATTTCAGGACCTGTCAGTCATCCCCAAGTTTACCTGTAACCTACCTTCCTGAAGTCCTGAATATGCTCAGAATTAATCGATCTGTCTTGACCAGGCAATAATAAATCAGAGACTTTTTGATAGTGCCCACTATTAGGGCTTTGGCTACCAGGTACCCTCTAAGATCAAGCTGTTCACATCAGTGACCAACAAAATCTATAATTTCTGTTGTTTGGGCTACTTTCTCTTTGAGTTCGATGTCAAGTGTTTCCTAACTCTCTATTTTCCAGAAGCAGGTAAGCTATAGGTATAGATAATTTGAAAAAAGAAATCTCTAGTTCAAGTAATTTGTGTGTATAAATCTCAGTAAGAATGGGATGCAACCCAATTCATTCTGAAGAAATTAGGCTTTTTACAGCTTTCTCTTTAGAACTCAAATCACTTTAAACCATAGGCTTTGTACTGGAAGAACTTAATGAAAGCAGTGAAATCAAAATAATTTTCAAGTTCTCAGCTTTTCAGTAAATAATAGCTTTAAGTCAATTCCAAAGACTTTTCTGCATAGCAACTGTCTTCTAGTACTGCAAAAAGTGAGAAATAACGTATTGTGAGCAAACCTATATGATCTGTATTATACACATATTGTTGTAGGCGAAATATCTGAAACTGCTAGGTTCCACCATCTTTTAAGACAGCAAAAGTAGTTATGCTTTTTTTTTTTTTTTTTGAAACAAGGACAACTGGAGGATTTCCAGGAAAGATAAAAAAGTGACCTGTAAGCACAGATGACGCATTTGCTAGAACAAAAGATTTAGGCACATTGAGAAACCCGGCCATAAAACAACTGGACACTCAAGTCACATTAAAGAGAGAGACAGCAACCTGATTGTGCTAAATCAGAAAGCTGTCTGGAAAATAGATTATATTAAAGTTTTGGCCAACTTTGAACTTAATAACAGAAAGAGCTTCAAAGACTTCATCAGTAAAATGCGTGGATGAAAGAAAATGAGCAGTACTAGATGACAGTGAAGGTCAATCTTTTTAATGATATCAGTTACATGTACAGCAATGCTGTACATTTAGAGCAGTTCTCCTGAAGGTTCATGAAGGCTTGAGGAAGAGAAAGCAACTTGTCCCAATCCAATTCATGCAAAAGTCTTACAACTTTGAGAAAATTCCTTGGTGATTTACTTGGCTTAATTCAGCATGGGGACCGAAGGAGTAGATGTGAAAAGGAGCAAGAAAATAATAAAAAAAGGCCTGGTAATGACATCATTGTGTAGTTTTGTTCTTCTAGGGACTGGAGCTCATATGAGGAGCCTCTCATATGATCCTCTCATATAAGGATGGTCTGAAAGAGATGGGACTGTTCAGCCTGGGGAACAGGAGGCTCAGGAGGATCTTATCAATGTATATAAATACATGAAGTGGGGGGGCAAAAAGGACAGAGCCAGGCTCTTTTCAGTGGTGCCCAGTGACAGGTCCAGAGGCCATGGGCACAAATTGAAACACAGGAGGTTCCTCCTGAACATCAGGAAACACTTTTTCACTGTGAGGGTGACCGAGCACTGGCACAGGTTGCCGAGAGAGGTGGTGCCATCTACATCCTTGGCAATACTCAAAAGCTGTCTAGACATCATGGTCCTGGGCAACTGGCTGTAGGAGGCCCTGCTTGAGAAGCATTTTCACAGAATCACAGAATGGTAGGGGTTGGAAGGGACCTCTGGAGATCTAGTCCGAACCCCCTGCCAAGGCAGAGGATCTCCAGAGGTCCCTGCCAACCTCATTCATTCAGTCATTCTGTGGTGCTGCATGGCCTGTTCCTGTGAAGGGGAAGGAAGGCTTCATTAGATAACCAGAACTTTTACAAGAATCAGATGCATGTTTGAGGATGTGAGGCCAAAGATGATCGCTGAAAATTGAGAGAAGGAACAACCTTTACCAGAAATGTTTTTCCTGGTTCACTGTGCAGCGCTGAACATTTCCAGGTGAAAACAGAAATTGGCAAGTTTAATGTTGAATTTGGACTTGCCCTTTAAAATGCCTAATGGAGGTGATATACATCCTAAGCCGTGCGGTCTGAATCACTTGCAGCAGTGTACTGAGAAAACCAGCTTTGAAAACAGATGACCTTTGCTCGCAAAACTCTTTGTTTAATACCTGTGACAGTGAAAAGAAGTATCATCTTTATTCCATATGTTTTGAATTATTTAAAACAGTAACCCATTCCAAGCTAAAATAAGTCAAACAATATCAGTTTAATGGAAGGAATTAAAAAAGACAGTTTTGATTGTGTCAAAAGATTGAATACAGATATTACAAATGTGTCAATTCTGAATGGAGCATGCTAGTAAAAGTCCTTCATCCAGATAGAGGCTTAAGGTTTGCACACCATAAAGGAACTCATTTATTTTAACAGTGCCAAAATCAGTTCCATTTCTTTTGCTTACATCTTTGTAAATGAACTCTACTGGCTTGGCTAGTAGATACGAGAAAGAAACTGTGAAAGCTCAAGTGTAACTCTAAGACAAAGTTACTCAAATGGTTTTGGCACAGACATCCACAGCCTGTTAACATAATTGGTCTCCAAATAGAGAAAATGAGTTGTGATTTTTCATTCATCAAAAATTGGGCCTTTGGAATATAAGCCAAGATGCTAATAATGGGCTTGAGTTGGGTTTTAATATAGCTAATAAATGTGTAATTGCTGCTAGGAAAGGTGCCTTATAAATTGAGTTTGTGGAGGTTCATCTTTAAAAATAGGGTCTGTGTGAAACTTGTGATCTGTGGGCTATTAGTAGCTTTCCAGTACAGAATACATGAGGAGTAGCTGAAAAGGGAAAATCCATAGTTTGGGAGATTTTAGTAGTTAAAGCTCCTGCAGATATGGATCAGAAATGGATGGCTCTTAATTTTCTGAATGTTTTTGACAACTAGTAACCAAGCACTGGGGGGGGGTTATTTTTAATATATGAAATAGTGAATCATGCAAGTGCTAGCCAAGAGGAAAAAGCAAATACAGTTTCCTTCTTTGATGATGACATACTTTTAAGTGGGGAGAACCAAAAAGCTAGGATTCACGAGCAAACTTCCAAATCCAAGAAAAAAAATGTCTATGGTTCACTGACCTAACAACAATCTGGTATGGTGGTACATGTGAAACAGGCACCACCTAAATAAACATAAGTATCCAAAAAAAACCCCGAAGCATTGAGATCTCATTCCTCAGGACTTCATCAAAAATCTGTAAGGAGAATTCCAGCAATCCTTGTCATCTTCTCCATGTTTCAATTAAAAACTCAGTGCAAAAAACACCCCCACCCTCAACACACGTATATTTCATCCAATCTCTGGGAATGTCATATCATCTCTGTCATGATTTCTAGAATTCCACAATATAAGGTCTATAAAATCTAGTTCACTTTTGTAGTGCAAACTGTCAAAATATGCATTTTACTGGCCTTTCGAGGCACGCTGCTTTCACATTGGCACCATGTAAGTCATTAGGTGCCCAAAGCCACGGGTGACCATGATGACAGGTAGCATTTTGGAAGGTCACAGAGTAACTGGGTTGTAAAGGTGCTGTCTGTGTTGTGATGGGATGTGTGGAACTGTGGGTGGACAGGATGGGACATTATAGTTCCTATAAAAGTGAGGGCAATCACCAATTCAATGCCACCTTACATTTGGACCAAGTTGGAAACCGAGATTAAAAGGATTTTGATCAATTGCATTGATGCATAGTAACTTGGCACCAGTGTTCGGTTTAATTTTGTATTCTACACTTGGCTTTAAAAGTAGGTAGGCAAATAGAAACTAATCCAAAGGGCACAGTAGAAACATTTTTGTGGTAATGTCGGAGCTGTGATAATACAAAGTGATTTCCCTCCTCTTACATAATGCCTCAAACCACGTTTGAGGGCTATTGCTTGTTTGTTGCAAGATGGTATCTTGGTACGTTTGAACAAGAATCAATATAGTTTCAACTGGCCTGTGAAAACACAAGATTGTCAATATGAACAAAGGTGAAGAAATGTGAATCATTTCAAAAGCGATTAATTTATTTTAGCCACACAATCAACAAAGAGAAATTTCCAGCAGCAAAACCAGAACTGAGAACGCTCAAAACTGGATAATTTCCCAGACAGGCATAGATGGAAGGAGTTTTGTTGGACTTTGCTCCTATTGTACATCATCTGCTTGTGGATTTACCAGTTTTTCGTAACTCTTTCATGGATAAGAAACATCAATTTTTGCTCTACTGGTCAAAGTTGGTAAAGTTATGGCAGCTGTTCATACACTCATCTACCTATATTGTCCTTCACGTTGGACACAGGCCTGAGAACCCAGAAGTTTTGCAAAGCTGATATCCATATTACAAAAAAAGCTAAAATCTACTTTAAGAACTTGTTGAGAGAATCAAGTATATAGATATTTTCCTTACTGTTTGTATCACTATTAATATGGGAGGAAGTCTGCAGCTACGGCAGAGATCTTCTGTCTTATCTAATGGACAAGTAACTACTTGCTAATCAGAAAATCTGAATTTCTATTATATTCATTTTGAATTTCATCCTTATTAAATCAGTGCCCTTCAGGAAAATAACAATAAATTTGCTGTGGAAAAGATTTGGTTTGCTCTGGAAGATGAGATTTATGTCTATGCTTTAATGATTAGAAAAATATAAATATGCCCATTTCCACTGCTGGGAAATAGGTATAGGATAGCAGGCTTGCACTCAAAGGCAGCAGATATTTTTTTTAAGGTAAAGAGACAATTAAGTAAATTTATGGAACTGGAAAATCAACAGGCAAGGATCCATTCTAGAAATACAGTTCACCTTCAAGTCCATGGTAAATTGTTCCTGATCACAGAGAGAATGCTTGGATTTCAAAGGTTAAGTATTCCACAGGAGAGAGAAAAGCCAGTTCATGAAGAGAGCATGGCTCCACTGCTTCTGCCAGAAAGAGGAAGGTTGTAAGATTATGTCATTATTTTAAACTCTTGGACATTCTGCAGTTCTAAAAACTTCAGTCAAGGTAAGAGAGAATTTATCTGGGGAAAAAGGAAATTGGGCAGTGGAGAATGTGCAAAAAATGGGATCAAGCGAGCACCTAGCCAAGACTAGCTCACTGGGAAAACAGTGAAGTACATATTGTTAACATAACTGGGGCTTTGAATTGTGTAAGATGTCTGAAACTTAACAAATGGAAAGAAAAGTTTACAGTGAATGCACATTTTTGCATCTATTACAGACCAAGGGAGAAACATGAATCTATAGTGCTTTGGCAAGCTGAGATACTTGAAATCTAAAAATTCATACTATCTTAGGAAACATGCAGACTTCTGTAGGATTTGGAGGGGACAGTGGGGATTGGCATGATGACTTTTGTAAACTAATGCTATAAAGATGAGATCCGTGTACAGCATCTGGTTGCTCAACAACAATAACAATCTGGTTGGCACACAGCAGCATTCCTCATAGCTGGGCATCAGCAAAGAACCCTACAAAACTCTCGTTTGGAGGTTTGGAAAGCTCAAACGGATTTCTGTCATTTGAACAGTGTACAGATCCTGCCAACTCAAACTGATAATTGTTTCAGTTCGAGTAGAGAAAATGTGACAAGCCAAATGGAGAAGCCCTTTAGAAAAAGTGGATATTTGATTTGTTTCACTCTGAGAAGAATAAACAATACAAGACAGACCTCTATCCAGAAAAGGGAGAGATTCTATAACTGTTCTGACCTGTGTAGCAAAATGATGTGTAAGCTGAATATAGGTTTCAAGGTTTTACCTAAATTTCTTCATTAAAGTCTGATTAAGGATTTTTCTATCATAAGGGCAGCACTACTTAAAAATCCTCAATTTTGAGGTTTTAGCTGAGGAAATGCTGTAAAAATGTTGTGCCTGTGAATTAAAACAGAAAAGACAGGAAAAGCAGATTTTTGGAAAACACAGATTTCCTCAAGTTTACTTTGAAAGATGGCTTACACTAGTGGCTGAAGTCAGAAAGACCTTGGTCTAGCTTTCATCAAGTGTTTGAATGTTTCATCTTGATTGAAGTTGTAAGTTTCTTACTATCATCATATTCACATGGAAATAATTTATTTAGATATGCTGTTTGAAGTCATAGGACTCTGGAAAATTACAACTGAGATGCTGGACATGTCTCTCTACAATATAAGGGACCAGTGCCTAAGGCAGAGGACGTGTTTTGACATGTTTGTGGCAGACTTTGTTATAAAGCAGAAGTTCTAAAAGCATTCAGTAGTTTCATGAAGGAGGATGCTCCATGGCAGTAGCCATGGAAAAGCATGTGGAAAAGCATACTTCAGCTACAGGAGTCTAATTTCTGTCTTGGTTCTCTGCTTTCAGGGAGAGTAAATAAGTGTTCTGCAGAGTGACTCAGAGAAGTTTTCTTCTAAGTGCACTGAAGCATTCACTGCACAGCCCTCTCTCGTGTTTATATACAGGTGCTTTGAGGGAGATTAATCTTCTGGGGCTCAACTTTATATTTCGGAATATCATCTCACATGAAGAGATCAAACAGATTGGGCACAGCAGTCTTTGAGCCAAAANATTGAAAAAAGGATGTAACAGGATATAAAGCCAAAAGGCAAAAAGACATATTTTTGGAGGCTGCGATATAACAATTTACTGTCAGTGAAGATTATAATATCAATACTAGAATACAGGGTACATATTGACTAATTTGTGTATGTACCTTCTAGCACAGAAGGGTGGGCTGTGGCTGAAAGTTGCTGCAATGACTTTGTCTGTGAAATCAGTCTCCCTCCTGCAGCTGAACAGAATCACAGTTTTTCATTCAGTACTTAGTTAAATTGAAGCACAGAAGCGTTTCACTGATCATCACTCAAGGATAGTAAGTAGAGGGACTATCACCTGCATATTGTTAGAGCTCTGATTTACACCAAAACACCATATTCCCTATAGGTGGCATGTTGGCTGGTACTGCAAGCAAAATGGTCCTGTGAGATTTGGTGGCTGAAAAGCCAGTACGTCATGATGCAGGTTCACGTTACTGTCCGTGGTGTTTCTTTCTCCAGGAAAGAATTGCAACACATTTGCTCACACACCATGTTTCCCAGGTGACACACAGGTGTAGAGGTAGTCATGGCCAACAGTGACCAATGCTACAGAGGAGGTGAAGATGAAGCCAGCACTCCCAGCCACGGCAGGCAGTGGAGCACAAAGCAGCGGTGCCAGGCAGGCAGGTGCTACTCAGGCTCTGGAAAGTGGATTGCTGAGTAGGGAGCTCAGTTGTAAGCTTCTTGCTGAGGAATCAAAGATTTGGTGTTAGGCAACAGTGTAGAATTAGCACAGTCAGGATGGAAGGCTGGTAAGACTCTGTTGTGGGACATGTCCCTGCCAATGGTAGGGGAGTTGGAACTAGATGACCCTTAAGGTCCATTCTAACCTAAACCATTCCATGATTCTATGATTCTATGTTAAAAATGGGAGAAAAGATACTTTCCGTTAAACCTAATGTGGTACCATGTGTAACTCCTGTCAGCAAAGGAACAAACGACTCCAGAGTCCCAGCTTTTAAATTAAAACACTTTCAGACTTTCTGATACTTGCTGAGTGTTTAATGTGTTAAATATTCAGCATATAATGCTTGAAAGTGTTTAAAGTATTCTGCAAATATTGGTGGATTATAGTACAGGATCATTGGATCTGTAGTCTTCCAAAAGCCTTTTCAAATGTATGTAGTCCTCTTTTAAAATACAAAGGAAAAGAACACAGTTAAAAATCATGTACCTATTAGATTACTTAGTGAAGTGATTACAGTGATCTTTTTTTCAATTTGTGGTTTAGTACACTATAGTGTGCAGATACGTATATTTTGTTTGTATTTTGAATTTCAGGAAATAATTATAATTAGGACATACTATTTGGAAAACAGAATATTTTCTCAACACAAAATGCCGAGAGGCAACTATTCAGAAAGGATAATTTTTTTAAAAAAGAAAATATTCTTACAAATTATATTTAGATCATTTAATACACAAATTTGTTTCTCAGAATATTTTTTCCTTGCGATTTATATGAATTATTCTATAATTTAGAGATGTAACCATTAACAAGGAATACTGCACCTCCAGTTTAGACACAAATTATTTCACCTGGCTACTAGAATATGGGAAACAGGAGCATTCACTTCTGATTCTTGTTGCCATGACAATGGCTTTGGTCCCTCTTTTGTTGCTTGGAAGAGCTTGCTTTCTTTCTCCAAGCCTGATGCTCAGCTTGCTTTTCCTGCTCCAAATTCCTTACATGAAGAAAGGTAAGATAAAGTTAATAGAAGACTAACAGCAAACAAGATAAGAAAACATGTTTGATTGTAAGTATGCCTTCAAATACAATTGAGGAAAAGCTGCGAATGCAGAATTTCTTAAAATGTAGGCCTATGTATGGCCAAGTTTGTCTGACCGTACATCTCTGCTTTTGTAAGAAGGGTAATACAATGAAGTGGAGGATATGAGAATTTTGATTTTCACTGTACTTTAGGATGTGATGAGGTTTGTGTCTGAAGCCAGTAGGCCAAAATACAGCGTCATTCACATCGCTGAAGTTCTACTGAAGTCAGTGTCCTACTGTTGACACTGCAGACAACAGAGAGCTTTACTATTCCAGCTCACTTTCTCCATTGTTCACTGTTTAAACTTTTGTGTTCAACTGCACAAGCAGTTAGGGGTCACTTCACCTGAAAAAGCACTTCTCCCGTCATTCCTCTGCTACTTACTCCACGGTGGAAAATGCGAATTTGAGTTTAGGACAGAAAGTGACTTCAGTGTCCTCTGTCTCTTAGCAGGTAATGTAACTTTGCACTGGCAAAAATCTCTGAGTCTTCTGCATAGTACCATTTAGTACATGTAACACTGTTACAGTCCCTTCAGTAGCAAATAACAGTAATTCTTGCAAACAGGGACTACATGCACTTCTTGCTCTTCACTAGCAGTTCTATGCCTGGTTTTCCAACTTTTTATTATCACTTGGCAAAAATTGCCTGGGAAAGCTGCACAGAGTAAATCACCTATGTAAAAAAAAATTCTCACCTAATTTATGTATAAAACATCCTAGAAAGTGTTTGAGAGTTTAAAAATAATAATCAGTGCTTGCAGCTATCACAGTGGGATGTTACTTGTTGGATTCACAGAGAGGATGCATAGTATAAAGGCAACACCATTAACCTTCTGTTCACAGCCAATAAAAATAGAAGAATTTAGCTTCCGTAACATTTTAATATTGCTGTATCTGACTTCCTAGCTGTAGAGATATAGCTAAAAGCCATAGTTTTCAATAATAAAGCCAGAAAGGCATTGTGATCATAGCCACTTCCATTATAGCAAGTCAGTTCTGGTTCTAAGAAAGTTGGGAGCATTTTGCACATCCATTCACCATGTTGCAAACATCCCTGTCATCTGCTGTGTTGGAAAAATGGTATGTTGGGATGGCGCTTTCTAAAATTAACTCTCTGGAATGAGAACATGTTGCCCCTCAAAGAAATATAGATGCTGACAGTATTGCCCTTCAGCATGGTGTTCTTGGCTGCTTCTGAGTTTAGACCACATTTGTTATGTCTCACAGATCCCGTTCTTTCAAGATGATATAGCCGCCCATTGCTGACTTTGCTGCATGCAATTTAAAACTGCTCGTGTGCTGACTTTGGCAGCTGTGCTGGAGATCGCACTGTGGGTTTGGTTGTTATGCAAGTGGCCTGGGGAGAATACATCTGCTTTTCCGTATCCTGAAGGGCGCCTACTGTGTGTTTTCTGTGAGAAGCCTCAGGTCACTTTCCAGAGAGCTCTTCAAGCTTGCTATTCACATCAGACAGTAATGAGTATAAATTGTAAAAGTTCAGCTATTTCAACCAGTCCTTTGTGGTTCTAAGATTCTGTATCTGCAGATTGACAAGGCTATCTGAACTGGTCTTGAAATACATATGTGGTCATGATTTTCCTTTCCAGATGCCTGCTGGAATTTCTAGGGATTCAGACGTGGATGTGACACTTTGAAGTTTAGGGGCTGTAGGGTTAAGAAAACTGCAAACCCCTACAATTCAGTTTAGCCATCTCATAGACCTAATTCTCATAATTCATTCTGCTTTTCTAATGTGTACTTTTCAGTGAGTCTAATTCTGCTAATCTCCTTTATGTATACTAAAGGAAATCAAGCTATAAAACTGATGTAGGTCTTCCCCAAGTAATACTTTCTAGCAAAAAAAAAAAGAGTACCTTTCTTACAAATCATTCTGTTATACATTAGATCCAGACCATATCTTAGAGTTTACAAAGAAGCCATTTCAGATGCAATCAGCAATAGCTGTCTAATAAATATTCTTATGTGTATGTTAATTTATAGTAAGATAAACAAGATACCAGGAATGCCACACTGAGAGGCATTCACAAAGTTTGTTTCCAGTCAGCCACTGGTGTTACGAGAAAGGATGTTAGATTGTGAATTTTAAGAAAGGTTGCTCCTCTGCATGTCAGAAAAATACTGCCCCTATTCCAGTATACAAAGCTCTTTCAGCTCTGTCAGCCTGTCTGGTACCAGAAGGCCAACTATACAGAACTTGGAAAGCACTGATGCTTTTGGAGACTCAGTTTACTCTTCTCTTTATTAGAATATCCCACTTTTTAAAAGCAGAATAGCTTATGACTCTCCAGAACTAGAAGTATATGGACAGCTGTTGTGAACCTTGGTATTTTTTCTTATTGTCTTTATAAATAATATCTATTAATAACTGTAAGACAGTGGACTTTAATTTTTTTATCAGTGCAAGTCAGAATATTACCTGTTGTAGACGACAAACCACATCTGTCCCTTAGCTGGGAATACACAGGGTTGCTCTAGAGTTGCAGGAGAAAGGGGATAATATTTAGCAAATATGCATATGTAGCACAACTGTGGGAGGCATTTTGGCTCAAATGGCTAAGTCAGAGATCCAAATTTGCAAATTTTCCTACATCTAGATGAATATTCAAAGAAGATACTTGTCTCATGAGTATTTTCCTGGGATCAAAGTTTCAAAATATATAAAATTTAAAAATGTATACAAATACCTGGATGCCCTCACTTCACTTTGTCTTGTGGCTATTGAAAATGATGAAATATGAAAAATTATGTGAGTTGGCTTGGAAATAGCAGCCTGCCATATCACCCTCTGGGATGTTTTTATTCAATATTGAAATATTTTTAAAAATTCTTTTGTGTGACAATTTGGCCAGCAGGATGGTGACGGAGGAGCATAGTAAGTAGCGTATATGTTAGAAAATCAATATAAGCTAAAATGAAAATGTATGCATATATTGTACTTTTATGTCTTTTACTATGAGACTCTGCTCTTCAGCAGCCCAAGAATCCCTTGACTATCATTTATATTTACTGCAATTTTAGATGGGGTGTCATGGAATTCTGTGATTTGCACTTGTTTACCAACTACCCAATTCAGGAAGCTACAGAGTTCCAAAAGGCTGTAGGTTAGCCAGCTAATGGCATTTGTGTTATAGGTTCCTGAATGTCTGCATCTGGGATGATGATAGAAACTGATACTGGAATATTAAGATATATAATGGATAATTCTTAGTTACTTAAGAATTCCCTCCTATTAGGCTTGTGATTTGGGTTTTCCTCAAAGGTAAAAGTGACAGAATATGGTTAATCTCTCATGCCAAAGGGGTTTCACCTAGAAATTCTTAGGGCTCATCACTTACTCTTGTTGTCTGATTTGATAATCTGCTTGAGTTGTGGTGAAAAAGTTAATTCTCTAATTCACTAAATGGCGGATGACCCCTTCAAGTGGTATTCTCTAATGTTGCTATTGAACGCGTTTGATCCTGACTTGTTGGGACATGATTAACACCCAGAAGTGAGCTGATACATATCAGCCTGCTATCAGCTGCCTAGGTGGCTGATCTGCTTTATTCTACAGAGTATGCATAATTTAAGGATGTCCCCTTGCACTGTGACATTCTTCAGTCCTCCTTCACTGCTGTTTGAAACTCACTCTGTCATCAGTACTAACACTTCTTTGCTTCCTTTAGGTCTTCCTAATTCTTAAGTGCCATTCCTTGACATTTTTTTTTCTTTTTTTCCGTTTTATACTTGGCACCAGCCTCTTGTAATAGATAAGCTCAACAATACGATCAAGCTTTCGAAGAGATGCTAGATAGCACGAACACGTGCCTATTCTTTGCCATAAAAACTCCCCACATAATACTTTTTGGGAAGGCTGAGAATCTTCCTTAATGGGAATACATCCAGAGATGATCAAGAAAAGTAAA
>VWZL01002134.1:75571-94230 GCA_013396915.1 Stercorarius parasiticus | reverse complement strand
GTGTTACTTAATAATAATTGTTCTTTAGAAATGTTTCCATTTGTCACCCTCACAATCCTCAGTTCAGATTCTTGGACTGGAAGGAGTGACTGGGAGAGATCTATCCATTTATATTTCTGTATAAATTGAAAATGAGAGCAGGAGACTTGGACTGCTCCAGGATGGATAAAAGTGTAGAAGTCTCTGCTTAACAATGTCAGTACACTTGTACCAATAGCACGGATGTATATAAATGGATACCAATACAATGCATCATTTATTTTAATGGTAAGAAGCATAAGGACTTTAAAAGAGAGAGTGCTATATATACATCTGTCCTCCTATATCCTGGAAGGCTTATCATCTTCAGATGTTCCAATAGGTGTCTGTGCATTTGTCTATTCTATTATAAAAGCTACCACAGCAGCTAACCTCCTCTTTAAAAGAACAAAAAAGAATTGCAGTAGCCTTTCTGATCTATTATATAATCATACGTATCCTTTCATAGGATTTTCTCTTAACTCTTTATTGCTAATGAGATGTGAAGTAGTTATTTTGATTTTTTTTTCCTTTTTTTCTGATTCTTCCAACATCTGTGTCTCTGTCCTACTTGCCATTAGACTTAACCTGTATGTTCAAAAAGAAAATACTTCAGTGCCAGATTGATCATATTCATGAATTATTAGAGGGCATTTCTATTTCTGTTAGATTCATGACCAGTTATTTCTGAGTTCATCTTTTTATCATAAATGAGCAATAGTACTTTTCTATGATTGATGTATTACCTAGCAAAATATATCTGCTAAGTTTTTTGTAGGCATCTAGGTAGTAATGAGTCTTAGGAAAAGATTTGAAAGGAAAAAGAGAGCGGTATCTTATTTACTGTATGAAATGTTCATCGGTTGTCCCAAAGGCTGACTACATAAGTCATGTCAATATTTGCATCACATGACCAACAGAGAGAATACAAGGTTATTGGTTGCTATAACGACATGCTTACTTCTATGTATGCAAATAAAAAGTTTTATTTGATTGATCTCTTCTGATTCTAATCTGTTTGAAAAATTTTATTTTTCTTTTCAACTAGCTTTTGTGACATAAGCAGTTCTCTGAATTGTCTTAAATTTCTATTGATAAAGAAAGGGGGTTTTGTCAATTATAAATTTTATTTCAGGCCTTCCAGATCTCTTCACCTATCCTTAGTTAGATGAATGTGATATAATAGGCATGTTCTATCTATTAAAGAAAGAAAAATGTCTTCTCACAGCACTTTTCATTCTTGGTACTGTGTTTCTTGGACTGAAAAAAATTATCAGAAGAAACACGTTGTGAACAACAGTGGAAAATATCCTTCCCTCATTTTTCTGATTCAGTGATATTTCTTTGGTATCAAACCTTTCTGACTTGAATGTTCTCTGCTTTCAGTAGCTTCAGGCCTTCATGAAGATTAAATTCCTGTTAATATTTTCATAATCTTTGGATGTCTTTGAGACTAGAGTTTTTTCTGGGAAATAATTCTGGTATTTGCTATAACACTTTGTCCAGACTTTTAACTAACCTTGCAACAATGTTAATAGACTTGATACTTCAGCATCTTCCCTTAAACATATGTTCTCTATTGGCATGTAAATACCTTTAATCAGAAACATGTCTTTCATTTTGGACATATATATCTATTGAGGCTTTTTCTATAATTATACTTTTGTATTCTTTTGGCACCATACCTACTATTCGGGATTAGGCATTGCAATGTATATACCAGAGACAGGGCAACCGGACTGGGAGATGTATTTCAGAATGGGTAAGTACATATGGGAAGCTATATAGATATACAAAATGATGAGCTCTAAATTAGCTGTTACTGAGGAAAGAGATGCAGGAGGCACTGCATACAGTTCTCTGAAAAGGTCAGTTCCGGTGCTTAGGCAAGAAGGAAAACATAACATTGGGTTTTAGTGGTAGAAGGAGAGCGGAGGGAAAAAAAAACAAAATGAAACCAAAACCAACCAGAAAATACTGTTTTGAATTTGCACAAATCAACAGTATGCCCCTGTCTTGAATATTGCCTGCAGTTCTAATTATTTAATCTTTAAAAGGATATAGTAGAACTAGAAAAATTTATAGGTGCCTAACAAGGATGACTAGAGTGGCTTCCATATGAGGAAAGAGTAAAAAGCTGGGACTCATCAACAAATGGCAAACTGAAAGGCATTTATAAAATGATGAAACTATAAATGTGTGTGGATACAGTAGATTGGAAATTACTTACTATCTTTTTATCTCATAAGAACCAGTTAAGACAGAATGAAATTATTGAATAACAAATTTAAACCAAAAAAAGGTAGTATAACTTGTGGAAACCCAATAGGTAAATAGATTCAAAAAGAGGTTAGACAAAAGATAGGTCTTCCAGGGGCTGTTATAAACAACCACCCAGGTACAACCTGCAGTTCTGAAAATCCCTAAGCCATTAATTGTTGGAAGTCAGGAGAGTAAAGCAGGATAAAGACTATTTTATAGTGGTTCTGTAGTAATGGTCTTCTCTTAAAATTATATTTTGACCACTGTTTGTTAAACTACATACACCCCAAATCTGAACAATCTAGCAATTATTATGCAAAATTGCTTACATGAGATATAAGTCATGTATTCCTTGCTGTAGAGCACTTTATGGTTATTCTTATCAATGGCATCCATTTATGCAGAATTATGCAGAGTAATTGTCAGGCAAGATCCTACTGAAATGGTGGTTGTAGGAAAACAAGTGCAATTCAGATACACCGACTAAAATTTGTAAATAAGCATTACCTCCCTTGTAGCTAAAAATAAAAAGAATGCGTAACCTCTTCACATCTCTACTAAAAGGTATTTTAATGACTCAGTAGGTGAATCACTAACAAAACTTTGCTTTTTCTTAGAAATAGAAGGTTGTAGTCTTTTTTACATAATTGATATAGCATGATATTGTAGTCTAGTTCTGTTGGCAAAAGCTTAAGAGAACTTGTGTAGAGTAACCAGCTTCTGTATTTGGAGTATATCATGTCAGTCAAGCTCACCCAGCTGCCCACTGTTATTTGCCATAAGTACACTGAATAGTTTCCAGAACAGAGGTATGCCTCCAGGTACCTCAGAACCTTTGGTGTAAAGAAAATAAAATGTCTGCAGAATGCAGAAAAACGAAATTTGTTGTCATTCTTTAGAACCTGAATGGAAAGGTTTGTCTACCTACAGAAGAGTATTGGGAAAGAAAAAGCAGTGACTCTCCTTTTTCCTCCTGTTTTTGACTATTCATAATTTTAAACTTGTAAACTTGAAAACAATAATCTGAAAAACTAGCAAATGCGTTTTTCTTGAGTCGTCGAAGATCATGCAGTTTTGAACTCCTGTGAGTTTAGAAACATTTTCTGTGAGTCTGGAATACTTGAAAAGCATGTGAAAGGTATGTAGCCTTAGAGGACATTATTGAAGACAGGTCCACATGTTGTGCTTGTTCTTTATCAGGCTCTTATAACAAAAGGAACACCTTATTAGACTATGTACATAAAAAGCTGACTCAAAAGAAGAGCTGTTCCTGTAGAAACTTCATCTGTATCCTATGCATTTGCTTTGTGCTAAAATAAAAGTCAACAGAAAGACAGTCTAAAAGTTATATTGAACCAAGTACATTATTCATACTTTAAGAACATTCCTAAGTACGACATCTGGGTGATTCACATTTTGCTTCCCCAAAGGCCTTGTTAGGTAACTTAATTTACGTAACTTTTGGCAACAGAGGCAGTTAAGACTGTAACACAGGATTTCTTGCCTTGGCCTGAATGGCTTCCCCTAATCTTTATGTAGGTCATAAGATAGGCTCTTTCTTCCCATGTGGCTTCAAATGGATGTGTGCTCCCATTCCCTAACTCGGTGTGTGTCTGGTATGTAACCAGGGATAATTAAGTAACTGAACTTAATCATGTGATGCACATACCTGGTCATGTCAAGATGAGGACACAAAGAGGCCCTTGCGAGAGCAAATGGTAGGGGAGAGGCTGCAATCCTCCCAGAATATTCCCCAGCCTCCAAAAACAGTCCTCAGGTTTGTGTCTTGCTCCCTTTCCATGTGTGAGGGGGCTGGGGGCATGCGTGTGCCAGTGGCATGGAGTGCTCCAAAAGCCAAACTGCTTTGGCAGCAGCAGCTTACCATGTAGTGAAGAGAAATCCATACGGCCTTTTTTATATTGCAGCTGGAACAGCGCCATGACCTGACAAAACATGGTGCTGGCACATTGCATTAGCATACTCCAATGTTTGCCCAGGTCATTGAGGAAAATATTTAAATACCATCAGTTCTAAAACCAACACTTTAAAAACTCCCCAGTTGCCTTTCTCCAGCCCAGTAGTTCTTCCTTCATCGGAGCTCCAGGCCACCTCCCTTTCAGGCAGTTCCTCAACCATTTTTTAAGTTCATATATTAATTCTCAGTGCTCACTAATGTTGTGTGCTTTCAGGCTGCTAATTTCATCAATTATATATGTTTAGATACGTATATTTATTTTTCTATCTCCAAATGATGATAAAAGCTTCTTTGTGGTATGTTAAATCACAAGACTTCTATGATGCTTGAGCACATATGTCAAGGGATTCAACTAAACTTAATATGACCTCTTAGTAATTGCTAAGAAAAAACTAGCTGGTAAAGTGAAAAAACAGAAAAGCAAAACTGTCACACCCTTATTATTTAAATGAGAGGAAATTCACTTGTCATAGTTCATTATAGTTAATGAAATGATCTGGGGATCATTTCTGGGTCAAGATTAGGGATTGGGAATTCCAAAACTCAAGGCTCAGACCATTTGAATAATTTTGTGGGTAAACTTGAGTGAACAGAATTGAATCTCTTCCATCCTCCTGCTGGCACATGATGCCCTGCTGTGTCTTGGGGCACAAGACAATGCTGGCACAGGAGAGAAAGGCAGATTCCATCTCCACTTCATGCAGTGAAACAAACCCATGGCATCTGTGCATGCAAAAAAATATGGTACGAATGACTGAAGTGACTCTAGTAGGCCTGAAGGGATTTGGATAGTGCACAGCTGGGGAAACAAAAATCCTTGCAAAATTAGTGCAGTAATCTGAATTTATGCTATTTCCTAGCTGCTGTCTTAGCAGCTAAGTAATAGCTCTAGAAATGGTCAGCACTCTTTATCTGTGCTGTAGATGAGAATTCACAGTCTCTGCCTAGTTGATTTTGTAGTGAGGATTTGATACTGGTTTTATCATTACTTTCACCTTTATTCATTCATTTCTCTTTACAACTCCAAGACACTTAATAGTTTTGTGTTGGATAACCCTTTTACAAAAGATTTGTTGAAAATCAGTGGGAGGTAAATGCAAAAGCTACAACTATATTCTGAATGAGAATATAGTTCTGCCAGTGTTTTATAAAGCAAAATTCCCTTGGAAAAAGGTAAAGCTTGAAATAGGGGACTAACAACTAACAGAGGTGAACTTCGTCAAGTACTCCCAAAAGGCATGGAGGTGAGGTTCAGATTCATTTCAAGTAATTGTATGACACAGGTATTGTTTTACTTGGTTAAAATATAACTGCTGTAGCAAATAAACAGACCTTTACAACTATTCTTTTTGTGTGCCTTCTATAGAGAAATAAACTTTTGTTGTTCTTCTATCCCTTTTTATCAGCAGCTTAGACCTTCCAACCTAAGCAATATTTTTTTTAACCTATTGTAATGCAGCACATGGGAACATAATTCCTACCACCATGAGAGAAAAATTCTGTATTACTGGAGAAAATATTTGTGTGTTTGTTTGTTTTTTTATTTCCGGGAAACAGTGTTGAGATCTGCATGTTTATAAAATAATTGTCTTCCGTGTACTGCTGAGGAGAAACAGAACAGCTGCCATACGGATTTTGAAAATATCACCATTTGACAAATGGGCAACATAAGCATCATGACTTCAACCAAATTAACTTTAATTTTCCCATCAGCAAGAGAAGAACAAGTTCAAGATTAGGTGTGCATTAAACAATCAATTCATGGAGACTAATTGAAGAAGGGAAGACCTTGAAATGGAAGTCATACAAAAAAGGAAACTGATTAGTCTTTATATTAATGTTTCTGTTCAGTATCATTCACATTTTTGTCATTCATTTAATAAAGAACTGCAAGTCCCAGTCTGAAATTCATGGAATAATGAATGACTCTCTTCTAGAAACTAAACACACAAAACCTCTCTCTGTGTGCACATATGTATAAATACATAGAGATGTAGTTATATCCAATGCCATGCCAGAACCTTCTCAGCTTGGTAGTTGTGCAATTTGTGCTGAAAATAGCACCTTGAAAGCTGGGGGATTATTCTGTGCACAGGTGGAGGTCTTCAAATTAGAGTGCAAGTCATAGGCAAAATCTAAACCAAATGTGTTTTAGGAGGCTTTTCAGGCTACATGGATTGCATTTTAGTTTACAGAAAGAATGATCAATTTTGATTAAATGTTAGCCAAACTGTATTTCATGTAGAGGTCAGTAAAATGTTATACCAGATGCTCTCACTATTATAGCACTCATTCATCTAAAAACCAATTTTATTTTACTTTTTTTTTTTAAGATTTATAATCCATTTGCTCACATATTCAAAAATTTCTTCTAAGGTTTCAACAGAAAGGCAGTTTAGGTTCTCCTCTGATTCATAGAATGTAATTTTGAAATTAGAATCCTAAGTCTTAAAAAAACCCAACCAATATTTTGTGCAAGAAGGAAGAAAATTTATTTTTAAAGTGGAGATGTTTTACATGAAATAGTGTGCTTACACAAAGAAAGTTTTATTAGATTCTTACAGAGAAATTTGCTGAAAAATCTAAGTACTTCTCACAGACTAGACTGTTTTGTAAGATCAGATATATTGCCCACTTAGGACATCTGAACCTAATTTTATCAGTTTTCTGTAAAGGAGTTCCCCAAGCAGAAAAACTTCAATGGCTTCCTAACCCCCAAAATAAGTGTGATTTAAAAAGGTATTGTGGTATACTCAATCAAATTTCACTGATTTTAGCTTAACATTTGAACAACAATTTCGAAGTTACAGATGAACTTGTCTCATATCTTTTAAAGGAATCTTCCCAAAATCTCTATTAGTATATGAATGCAATGACTCATTCTAGTGAAGAAATGTTAGCTGTCTTATTTTCACAAGCATTTGAAGTGATGAGACAGAAATACAGTTAATGAGACTTCTTGAGGAAGAATATTTCTTTATCCAGATTCAGCAACCTAGATAAAATAGAATTGTTTTCCTACCTACCAGCTTCCAGTCTGGAATGAAGCAGATAATTTGTTTTTATTTTTATATAATCACATGGTTGTTTTTTAAAAGCGTTCAGTGTTTATTAGGTATTAAATACCAAAGAAAAAGAGACCATGTTCTGCAGCAAAATGTGTTGGAAGACATGAAGAGGTACGAGACAATTTACTGATACAGAGGATAAAGCACTAGCTCTATGCAATCTAGAATCCCAAAGTGATCAAATATTCTTTCTGTGAAGTCTTTCTGACAAAGGAGAAGGAGACTAACTCTTCCAGTCTTACATTTGCATTGCTTTGGGGGAGAGAATTAGTCAGCTGAAAAGACTGCACCTACTGAGCACAGTGATGCTGTGCAAGCATTCACTACTTCACCTGAGGGAAATCATAGAAATGTAATTGCTCATTAGAGTATTTGCAGGCTACACGTGGCTTGCAAAGCAGTGCTGGTGGGTGAGAGGAGGTTAATGTAATAACTGGTAATGCTGAAGAAGATGGAAAGAGGAGCTAGAGATGAAGGTATAGCAGTGCAAGGGGTCAGTGAGCAATGCAACAAGTATGTGGGTTTGGTGTGAAGCTTCAGTTGCGTTATGCCTTTTCCACTCTTATGAGTAGTTCAGCCCTCTCTCTTCAGCTTGCACTCACTCAGCTGCAAGGAAGAAAGTTGTCACTGCTGTAGGTAGTTTGCTACTCTGAGGGTCCTGCATGAGGAGCCAAGATTCCTCTGGGTCTTCACTGGAATCTTAGTGACGACAAGTATAAATCATTCTGGGACAGCATCAGACACAGTAAAGGAGCTGTTGGGGCAACAGCCGCTAAAGGCAAGTCCAAAGTGCTGCCAGGGTCCTTCCCCTGACATATTTTCTCCATGTGAATGGGCTTAGGTGGTTGCTGATGTCCCAAGTGAGATAGTTCTATGCTGCTCCCAGCAGGGGAGGAGTCTGAAAGGGGAAATGTCAGAAACTTTAAGGGCACTGCACTGAGATAGATGTATCACTGGTGGGAATCACAGCCTGAAGATGGTAGGTCATCCTCCGCTGCCCATTTCAAAGTTACAGAGTTTCTAACACAGCAAGGGAACTGGCTGTATCCGTAATTGGGGGCAGTTTGAGTGTGGAATTTTTCATCCTGGCTTCAGACATGAAGCTTAGCCAACAGAGGACAAAACTCTAGAAGCACTGGGCAGCTGCTGAATACCACAGCGTAATGAATTAAAAAGGAGCTAAGAAAACTGCCTCAATGAGAGGATGAAGTGGTCAGTGACTAAAAAATCTATGTATGGAGGGAGGGTGGAGAAATTTTACCAGTGTTGCACTCTGTATCTGCAAGAATTGAAAGACAGAGAAAACCTTGCCATATTTCTACCAAATGGCTAATTCTGACACGCTAGATGAGCGCAGCAGTTAAATCAAACAGGAAGCTAGCTGAAACCAATGAAAAAGTTTGGGGAGTATTTTTGCATTTCACATTAAAGTAAAATCTTTGAGGGTGTTGTACGTAAAGTGAATGAAACTACAAAAAAACCCTGTGACTTTATTTAAGAATTAAAAGATGAACAGTACTCTAGGATGGAGACTACACCTTGATTGGATCTGGAACAAAAGGACTGGGGGAAAAGAAAGGGAGGGAAAGAAAACAAAAACGTCAGTCTGACTTTTGACAAAGCAATAGGGCAGGCATCGGAAATAGTCCAGACCAGAATGAAATTTATAAAATGTGGGCACCATTCCAGAACAACAAGAATGGTTAAAAAAAAAACCCTAAACCCCAAATCTGAAATATCTTATGAAAAAAGACATAATTTATAATGTCAGACCTCAGGACTGGTGAGTTCTAACAACTGCTCAGGAGGATATTGGAGCCAATAAAATGTTCAGCACCCATATAAATGTTGCAAGAAACAAAATTACATCATTTTACAACAGTTAGTAAGGGCTTGCATAGTATGCACAAAATTGGCAAAGGTGCCAATAACATCATAGTCAAATTCTCTATAAAAGCCTGAAAGGAAATGAGTTATTAAACGAGCTGGATTTTGAGCTGGACCCTGATGTAGAAAAGAGAGTGTTGCCAGAAGTGGTACTAATTAGTAGTAACAATGAAAACAGGCATGGCTATTACACAGGTAATTCTATAAAAAAGCATACCTGAGACAAAAATCATCCTCAAAAGAAGAAAGCCTAGGAGTAGCACAGACTACATTTATTTCTATCAGTAATACTTTTGCTCCAGCAAAGATCGTATGGAACAACATGCCTCATAAGAAGTGTGCCTAACCTAGCTGCTCAACACAGTAATGTGAGAATAACCACTCTGGGCTGATGTCCTGTGGACATTAAATGAAAACCTTAACACAAAATAAAAGAAGCTGAAGGAGTTAATTGAGGAAGCAGCAGTGGTCAGGAACAACACCAGGAAGAACAATTTCAGTTGTCTACAGATGACCCCAAAGTGGATATTAGCATAATCCTCTTTTCAGCAGTGTGAAAACTGCTGCTTAAAATTGAAGACCATTGGTCTGCGTGTGAGGTAAGCGAGCAGAAATGAAGCATCATACATGCAGAGGAACTCTCTGAATACAAAAGGCTTTAAGTCTTTATGGGAGGCAAGCATTACCCAAAATGGAACAAAAATCTCAAATTATTATTACCAACAGGGGACTTGGCAAACTGGCACTTTTACCCTTCCCTATTCCTTCCCCTGAGAGAAAGTGGAGATGATTTTTTCTTCCATCTATACAGGCTGACAAGGATTCTTAAAATGAATGAGAGCAAAAGCATTCTTTACATAAGTGGTTCCCAACTACTTCATTTTGAGTCCGTTTTCATCTCTGAAAATTCTTCTTAGTCCATGGTATGCCATTATTGTAAATACTTTAATTGAAAACATCAGAATGGGCACAAGCACTTGGGAGCAACTGCAGCCCTTCTGGCATTTAAGAGTAATACAGCAGAGAAAAGTCCAAATACAATAGTGGTTAACTTTTTTAGTAAAAATAAAACAAAACCATAAACTTGAATTATCACAGATTAAGGTACTGCTTTGGGAGAGACCACAAAGAAAGCATTGTACCTTTTAGCATGGGGATATGTGAAAGTATATTCCTGGGTTATGTTGCAAGCTGGAGAAGAGAAGAAGGTGTGTTTCCATTTTTTAGCATTATTTGGTTTAATACAAGGACGAAGATTCATGAAGTGTTATGGAATACTTTGTGTAAAAGGATAAATGAAGGTCTTTAGGGATGGGAAGTCCTGAGAAAATCTAAGAATGTTTTATTCTAGCCTTAGATGATTAATGTTGAATTTCTTAAACCTTGCTATAACTGAACAGTTCAGGTCAAGTGAAAGCCCACTTTAGTGCCACAGGAAAAAATGATCCTCTGTAGTAAAGCAAATATAGCTTTATTTAGATTATCTAAAAAAATATATGTCATCTAGGGTATTAATTTCACTTCTGTGGGAAATATTCCCATGCCCAAGACCATACCCGTAATGGGAGGTGAATCACAACTCACTGTCTATGGAGCTCATCACAGCAAGGAGCCACTTTGTCAGCCCAGCAGTGGTTAAGTTCCTACTTCTGTCTTCCTCTTGCTTCAGCTAACAGATGCTTTGAAACTGAGAAACATAGGGCATCAGTGAATAGTGTGTGATATCTGATTTCTTCTGAGAATAGAAAAAAGCTTATTTTAACAGCAAATGACATAGGGTCCTTTCATAAGTATCTGTAGGAACTGGAAGAAACCTTAGCCAATTAAACCATAATCTGTAATCACGTGGAAGCAGGGCACAGAGACAAATCCTTCTCCAGGTGAGGAACACAACCACCCCAACGAAATAAGCCACACATTGCTCTGGGTTAAAAATATACTATACATGAATCTATGCAGCCAGAATTAAGGTGTCTGGCACTCTTTGGGATATATATCTCCATGCTAGCTCTAAACCAGGCAATTTTGGAAGCAAGGTAGGGAAGAAGTAGAGTCATAGATTTAAGGGCAAAGGGAGTCACATTTTGAGTAGGGTCACTCAGATTTCTGACAGGTTTGCACTGAAGGCAATAATCTCATAGCACAAACAGGTAGATTAAGGCTAGCATGGGCATATCTCCATGTGCTTCAATCACATCTTCAAACTCAGTGTAGGCATAGGATAAATAGACATTAAATGAAAGCACCTAGTTCAAGACAAAGGAAATGGTAAGAAAAGCCTGAACAAACAAAAGCAGTAGGGTGATTGCAAGAAGGGATTAGGGTCTGCATGTAGGCAGGATCAAAATGTGTAGTGATTTAAAAGGAAGGGGAAGGCAGAACAAAATGTTTTGAAGGAAAAAAGCCAGTGCAAGCTTCAAAAAGACATGGTCAAATCAGGTTTTTGCTGTACAAGAGACTTATTTTTTTTTTAATGTGGAATTGAGGAAAACAAGTGTAGATAACCACATGAGCTCTTAGTAACAGGACTGTGACCAAGCTGTGTGGTGTGAAAAACTGGCTGTGAACTTTCTTCGGACACAATCTCTTCATTTAAAATCCTTTGTCTAAAAGCCTGTGGGTTTCCTCAAAATGAGAAGATTTCTAGGACAAAAATTTTTGACTTTTTACTTTACAAGAATTTCTTCCTTTATCCTAACCCAAAAGACAAGATAGAGTCCAGAGCTTTATTGATGTGTAATAATGAGTAAAAAAGAATAAAGTGCCCATCTCAGGCTTTTGCAATACTGTTAAGATGAAGAATTCATAGAGGAATACTATCAAATGGAGCAAGGTCAAAGGTATAAAGCTTTCAGTAATCTCAAAAGAGTCCAAAATTTTATCCACCCCTTTCTCTGGTTGCTTGACATTTTGATGGTAAAAAGGCTATATCTAGTTTCCAGGTGCATATTCTAGAGGGAGAAAACTGACATGCTAGTTTGATCAGAGTAATAGTAAAGGTTCTGAAGAGCACAGCTTTTTAATGAATGTACACAGTATTGCACAGAAAAGCCCAGGGAAATAAGAAGAGGCAATTGTACGAATTAAAAGGAAAAGTGCGCCAGGGTATTTCAGTAATAATTACAGTTATTACTACAGGACACAACAATTTGAGGTGAAGCCTTCTGGAGGGATCAGAATCCTATTTTAAGCTTTCTTTCAAAACCTTGTGTATATATAAATGCAATGTGTTTCTTTCTCCATTTGAGTGGATGTTAATCGGAAAAGCTTTGAAAAACAAAATTTCTATGAGTAGCTTAAATTCATCCATACTCATTAGATGCTCAATTAGGTGAAACAAACTTTTCTTCATATGCCAGAAGCTTAATTTAATTCGCCCAGGATAAGCAGTTAACCATATCTGTAAAGGTCTGAATTTTTTGGAAATTACTTCAGACTAGTGAAGAAAAATCTATTAAATGCTGGAAAGATATGGGCAGACTAAAATTCAACATTGTTTAGCCTAGATCTATGGGTATTTACTTGAAGTATTTGTGTGAAAAAAGCATTAAATTCCATGCTACACGGTGGTTCATTAAAGTAAACTGTCATCAATATTAAGGTAAAATAACTTTCCATTTGCATTGCAGGAATGTACTTTGGTTGTTTTATAATATTTCAGGAACAATGTTGTCTTAAAGGTGCTGAGTCAGAGGACTTTTTCCAGTAATTTACAATGAAAGATTAGCAAATAATTTATTTTCAAAGGTGTAAATAGTCAATCCCCTTCCCTGGAGGCAAGGGGAGATTTTTTTTTAGAAATGTAATATAGTTAATCACATCAATTAACTTTGTATCCAGTATCAAGGCCGATGAATTAAACGAAACTTTGACGAAGAGAAGAAACCTTGCTAAACTAAAGAAGGCAACTTTCCTGCTTCGGTTTCTTTTTTTTTTTGCTTTCTTCAAAAACTAAAATCAAGTTGGAAAATACAAACCAGGTAGTTTCATCTACAGTCACTATACTGTTCCTACCTGAAAAAAAGCTGCTCCAAAATTCAACCATTTCTCATACGATTGTACAGCAATCCCAGTTGGATCCTATTTTTATAAATACTTGGAAAGTTTGTCTACTTTATGTCCTATGAAAATATTGTATTAAACTGAGTTATCACTAATAAATGTATATCATCAGTGAAAAATTTTAGAACAAGAAGGGACAAATCAGTTTCAAATACTTGGTCACTGGATAACTACTCTTATAGTTCCAAATAACCAAGGTTTCCCTCTAGGTTAAAATGGCTGTACACTAGCTTATGTCTCTGCCATAAGACCCCCTTAGGTCAATGCCACATATTTTCAGCAGTCTGAGAGAGACGCCTGCAGCTGATCAATATCCAGGGTTAGATAATTTAAAATAATTTTGGCAAACTCTCTTTGACCAATATAACATACATGACCTCAGAAACAACATGGCATTTACATGTCTAAAATTACTTCTATGAAATGACTTGCAGTTCCTTTAATAGGGTTCTGGTGAGGATTTGCTGTCTTAAAATTAAGCTTTCTCCCCAATGAATACACGTTACTCAAGTCATTATAATGATCATATTAATTTTCCTGCCCCAGCCACTGAGGTACTTGATGCAGTATAGGCAGCCAAGAAAAAAATTTATCTCTTGCTGTTTAATTTCCTTGACTCAATTCACTAGATCTGTTTTGAACCTGTGCCTTGAACTGGGCTCCACAAGAGAAAAAGGATAATAAATCATAGAATCATCGAACAGTTTGGTTGGAAGGCATCTTTAAAGATCATCTAGTTCCAACCCCCTCTGCCATGGGCAGGCACATCTTTCACTAGATCAGGTTGGTCAAAGACCTGTTTAACCTGACTTTGAATGTTTCCAATGACTGGGCATCCACAGCTTTTCTGGGCAATATCTGTTCCGTTGTCTCATCACCCTTATCTCTCTCTGCAACTACCTGAAAGGTGGTTGTAGTGAGGTGGGGGTCAGTCTCTTCTCCCAAGTAGCAAGTGATAGGAAATGGCTCCAGGCTGTGCCAGGAGAGGTGTAGATTCCTCTCTACAACTACCTGAGAGGAGGTTGTAGAGGGGTAGGAGTCAGTCTCTTCTCCCAAGTGACAGACGATAGGACAAGAGGAAACCACCTCAAGTTGCGCCAGGGGAGGTTTAGACTGGATATTAGGAAACGTTTTTACACTGAAAGGGTTATTAAGCATTGGACGAGGCTGCCCAGGGAAGTGGTTGAGGCACCATCCCTGGAGGTATTTAAAAGATGGGTGGACATAGTGTTTAGAGATATAGTTTAGTGATGGTTTTTGTCAAGAGTTGGGTTGATGGTTGGACAATGTGATCTGAAACATCCCTTCCAACCTAGGCAATTCTATGATTCTATATTAGGAAAAATTTCTTCACTGAATGGGTTATCAAGCATTGGAACAGGCTGCTCAGGGAAGTGATTGAGTCAGCATCCCTGGACGTATTTGAAAGACCTGTAGATGTGGCACTTAGGGACATAGTTTCATGGTGGATTTGACAGTGCTCATTTAATGGTGGGACTCGATGATCTTAAGGGTTTTTTCCAACCTAAAGGATTCTGTGCTTATATGATTTTATGCTATCTATCTACACTATAATCAGCCTGGGGGGATCACTGGCTTACAATGTTGCCTTTTTTTTTTTTTTTAAAGGCTGGATAACATTCAGGCCATTAATTACATTTGTAGCCACAGTTAATTTAATTATGTAGGGGTAATCAAGCTTCTTGCTTCAGGGTGTAAACTAATTACCACAAGGGACATCTGCATCTCATGGGTGGCACTGCAAATTTGGAAAGTGTGTATAAGGCTCTTCCTTTTATTTTCAGAAACAGTGTTAATCACTAATTGGACCAGAAATTGACTTCTCTTGTGTGAAAAAGCTTTATTGCATGTAAATTACATGGAAGCATGATCTATTCTATTGCTGAATAAATGAAACAGTAGCATCATCTGTAGAGCTTGGGTCTTTTATTCTAAATCAGGAGGGAAAGCAAGCTGATAAACTGAACAACTCTAATGGTCTAGTGCTGTATAAACCTGTTATCACAGTTTAATTGATGCCTTATCAACTTTAAATCTCTTATGAATTAACAGTCCACTAGTTAGTGGAATTAGTGGAAATTAGTGGTTTTCCATACTAAACTGGAAGGGACTTTGACACTGTGAGACAACGCTTTTCTGCAGAATAGACTGAATGTTTGTACCCTTGACAGTATGGCATTGCAAAGTTACGGACTTTTACAGACATCAAATATGGTACTTAGGGTCTTTTCTGGTGTAAAAACCTGAACTGTTGGATTATGTTTTGACTGGGGAAGAGACCTTTTCAGAGTGCATGCAGAATTGTGAGAATCAGTGTATTCTGTAAGGAGGCTATTTCTTGCAGAAGACTATGAGGAAACCAACAGAGTGTCATCTCTCCAAAATGATGATGTAGTTGACCTTTCAGCTTCCTCAAGAGGCTTTCTAATACCTTGTTGTTTCTTTATGTTCTTCTTTGTTCTCTGACATATACATTTTTAAGGGATTGACTTCCTAGGAACTGAGCTATAATAAACAATGTACTCAAGTGTATCTTGTTTTCTGCTAGTAATATATTTCAGAAGGCTGAAAATTAAAATGTCATCAAAGAGGTGAATAGCAGGTGAAATGGCACAGTGATCACAACTGGGGGGAATGGTTAAAAAGTCAAAAACTGAGAACTGAAGTTTGGGATTTTTGTGAAACCTTATAGAAGTAACTAAACTTCTCTTTATATCACTGTCCTCTACTGGAAAACAGAAAGTTCATATTTATTAAGTTTTGTGAGTTTTAGTTGATTAGTGTTTATCAGTGTTTTGAGAAACACCAGTTGAAAATGTTCTGTATGCAAAAAAATGTATACTGTTATAAAAGGTCTTCACAAGATATTTCAAAAAGCATATTAAATTTGTAATAAAATACAAAATGATGTGCCCCTCTCAGACAAGAAAAGGACTCGGCTTCCAGAAGAAGTAATGGAAATTAATAAACTTGACTGCTGCAAGTTACCCAGCAGGCGATATTGTTATAATTGTTATAATTCTCAAACAAGGCACTCAAAAAGATTCAGCATCCTTACTATTTGAAAAGTAATCACTGGGATTCTGTCTGTCAAAAGTCATAACAGGTTTAAAAAGTTCAGCCAAGAGTGATGAAGACACAGCCTTAGTTTCAGTCACAGAAGACTCAGTGATGGACAGGACCTAAAGCAGATATAGGGCTGCATGCCTAGCGTCCATCTTGAATGGGAACCCAGAGTAAGTTTATCAGCAAAACTGATCCTTGATTAGATCTCAGAACCACAACACACTTGAGCTCATTTAAAGTTACAGGGGTAAATATCACAAGCTACACATGGAGAATCCTTACGCCTCAGCTAACGACGTTACAATAAGACACTTAAAAATAATCACCTGATTGGTGTTTGAAACATCTGTTCTTGTGAGCAATTACTTAAGTCTAGACAGTCATTGGAATCAATTAGACACTTATGTCTAGAAAAGACATACTGTTTTAGGTACGAAGGAACATCAATCTCCTCTAAAAACTGGTCTGATTCACAAAATGGTACTTATGAAAAGGGCAGGAACAACATCCTTTATACTTATCTTGAGAAGAACAGACTCTGCTTACCAAGTTGAACTTGGTTCTTCTACCTGGTCATAGACATTCTGCAGACTTGTCAGATCATTCAGCATTTCCATGTTTTCCATCTGAAGTACTTACTTTGCTCTGGTTCACACATGTAGGGATTACAAGAATTCTTCTTCAAAAGTCATTGGCACGTTTGCCTTCTCTTGTATGGAGACTGGATACTGGATTCAGACACTATTTATAGTATAACAGTAATTGTGAAACGGAAACAAGCAAAATGCGGTGTTTTGATCTTTCACAGAGAATTGCAACAACTTGCCTTGTCCTCCAATGAATGACCCATTAGTCATTCTGACAAAAGATTCATCAGCCAGTGATAACACAGATTTGGGAGGCTAGAGGTCCTCCTGTACTTAAGTTGCTTTAGATTGTCTCTAGTAAAAATACTGAGGTAATTTTCTGGTTGTAAAATCCAGAATTCATGGTTGAGGGTTTTGAAAACATTTCATAACACCCTTGTTTTGTGTTCTGTTTGTTCTATGGAAACTGTTAAATGATATAACAATAGTATGGTTATAATTCTAAGTTTAAGTCCTATACTTAGGTAAGTTCACACAGAGTTCTGTGATCTCACCAAATCGTGGAACTATATCTAGTGACCATCATCTGTTACTGCGATGCTTTAGAGTCCCAGCTTTTGAGGTTTAGACCATACTAACTGTGTGAAAAGTGCTTAGTTAAGCAGTGTGCATTAAATATTGAAGTAGGTATGTAGAAGGACTCATAAAATCCACGTTCCAGTGTTACTGGTGTACAAAGCAGAGGTTACTATCATGCAATGTGTTGCAAAACCACATTCAGCATTCTAGGGAGGGCAGCTGCACATTACAATACATATGGGGACTCCAATATTGAAAAACATAATCCAGTTTACCTCTTTACTGACTTGGAACTGTGCAATTCATCCCATCTTACTTTCGGAGGAAAAACTGATAAACTTTGCAAAACCGTTTTAGACTTTTAGGTTTCTTTTTAAGAAGCACAGATGTCAACAGGGCTGCTGTTGAACGATAGTTCTTTCTTCATCAAGAGATGATCAGAATTTAATACTAGCAATTTTAAAGGGACAAGCTTTTAGGCCTGGAAATGTGCTTATGAATAAAAACAATGCTATTCCAGCTCCATTTAATGAAAGAAAAATGATCCATGTTCTCTCTAGGGATAACTAAGTCTCACAATATATTTATTTCAAGATTTAGGTACTATTGGAAATAATAACAAAGCACCCAACAACTATTAGTGACCCTTTGTCCATATCCAACAAGCTTATTAACTGCCTGTAACCTTTGTTTCTGTATCCTGCACAGTAAAACAAAAGCAGTTTATTGGAAAAAGATAAAATTAAAAAAAATTATCAGATGCGCCTTGAAGAGCAAATATTACCAACAGATATTGATTGTAAGAATGCTTTGTAATATTGACTTACTTCCACCTCTTAATATAATTTTCAGAAATACTATTTTATATTTACTATATGTATTACTGTCTTGCTCAGGATTCTTGCCCATCATCCAGAAAGAGAAGTGCTAAGGAAAAACTAAGGAAAGAATGAAGCTGACATAGAGGAAGTTACATCGGTTAAAGGATTTTAACCAATTGGTTAAAGGATTTACATTGGTTAAGGGAGCGCACCCTCAGCAAGTTTGCTGACAACACCAAGCTGTGTGGCATGGTCAACACACTGGAGGGAAGGGATGCCATCCAGAGGGACCTGGACAGGCTTGAGAGGTGGG
>VWZL01002134.1:53387-75471 GCA_013396915.1 Stercorarius parasiticus | reverse complement strand
GAGAAGGCTCCGGGGAGACCTTATATCGGCCTTCCAGTACCTGAAGGAGGAGTACGGGAAGGATGGGGAGGGACTCTTTATCAGGGAGTGTAGCGATAGGGCATGGGGTAATGGTTTCAAACTGCAAGAGGGTAGATTTAGATTGGATATTAGGAAGAAATTCTTTACTGTGAGGGCAGTGAGGCAGTGGAACAGGTTGCCCAGGGAAGCTGTGGATGCCCCCTCCCTGGACGTGTTGAAGACCCGGCTGGATGAGGCCTTGAGCAACCTGATCTAGTGGGAGGTGCCCCTGCCCATGGCACAGTGTTTGGAACTAGATGATCTTTAAGGTTCCTTCCAACTTGAACCATTCTGTGCTTCTATGATTTCCGCAGCAAGGGCAAGGGCAAGGGCAAGGGCAACAGCAGAGCACAAGAAGGGCCTGATAGGTAGTGACTAGCATTGTGGACCTTCCAGCAGGCAAGAGATGAATAGCAGTTGTGGACAGAGAAACGTGAAGCACTGAGAGACTCAGTCATCATACTGAAGAAAAAAAAAAAAGGAAGAACCATTGGAGAACAGAAAAGTCATAGGTGGTGAATGACAGAAAGTCATAGAAATACTAAAGACAAGGGCACAAAATTGACACTAGTAGGTACTGTGGAAAAAGACCGAAGGATGATTAAAAAGAACTGCAGCAAAAGACAGCTAAATTAAAGTAGCACCTGGTGAAGACTGTAATCAAATAATAGCTTTTTGTATGGATGTGGAGCCAAGACTCCCAATTATATTAAAATATCAGGGTGAGGTAATGTGCAGAGCAGGGGGTGGACTGATCATCAACATGAAGGCTGACATCATCATAGATGATGTTTACCAGACTACCACAAATGACAAAAATACAGGAAACTGAAGAGCTTAACTCCAGAAAACAGGTTGATGGTTAGGTACATTTGATGTGAGAACAAATGGAGGAAAGAGGCTCTGAGGCTGCTGCTCAAAAAAACCCAAGAGAAGCTGTGAAGCCAGAGGTGACAGGGTGTGGAAAGACATGAAGAAGCCCAGTCCCTAAATTATTCTGTGTATGAGGAAAATCGAGGTCATTTCTTTGTCAGTGTACGTGACACAGGGATCCAGGAATGGCTGTAGTAGAGAGAAGCAAGCTGAAAGGTCATGAATGTGTTAGTTCCCCAGAAACAGCCATTAGGAATCATGTTAAAGATGGAGCGTACACTCCAGAAACTCAGAGAAGGGTACAGGGCAGCATGTAAAAGGGAAAAAGGAAATAAAGGGGACTGCATGGAGGGTGGCAGGAAGTACAGACGAAATAAATGCCATTTTGGGGCAGTGCCACCCCAGGTGACGAGGAAGGGAAACAGGAAGGTGGTGTCTGGAATCTGATGATGTTTGAAAAGGGAAACTGGAATGCAGGGGAGAAAAGGAACCGTGACCTTTGGGATTTGCAAGGATCAAAAATGAAAGAAAAAATTGGAGCAAATGGTGAGAGAATGGTGAGAAGCATGGGTGAACTGCGGAGAGTATTTAAATAACCCTCTGAGTAGTATTTTAAAAATGCTATAAAGTCAGCATCTGTGGAAGCTTAATACAGTTCCCCGATCCTCATCCAGGCAGCTTATGCCTTGTTCCATGCTGCTGAAGTCATCTCACTTCTTCCAGTGTGACAGTATGTACTCTGCAATTGCTTTTTAATCTTTCTCAGGTTTAGCTTGGAGCACGATGCTTAATGGGATGCATTTATGCAATGTAAAATTTCTTCTCGGTCCAGATTTTAAGCATGCAAAAGTCTCTAACACACCATAAACAAAACAAAAACTTAAGTTTCTCATTTTCTACTTAATTCTTGTTTCCAGGAATCTGTCACTTAAGGTTTTGTGGGGTATTTTTAATAGAGAATTTAGAAGATTAATGTGTATCCTTGGGGATTCAGGGGAAGATAATCATTATAACATGATATCTGACACATTTATCCAGCAAATTCTGTTCATTTTTTTTGGTACAATACATTTTTCTAGAATCTAGTATAAATGTAAGCTCCCAAGATTTACTTCCAAGATGTGGGTTTAAATGAAGGAGTTCTGTTTTCCTTTCTTCTGAGTTGCTTTGCCTTTTATTTTTTATTTTTTCCTTCTCATGGTGCATAGCCTTCAGCATTCCTGAGCATGTAAGAAATTGGAGTTGTCTGTTGTGTACATCATATTTAGATTGACATACTGACATCACACTGTAAATTGCTAAGGTGAAGTAAAACGATTAAGATATGCAGCCACATAAAACATGTTTTCTGTAAAATGTGCCCATTTTCCCTTGTGCTGCATTTCTGCAATCGTATCCTATTTGCCATTTGCCATGACTCATTGTAATCAATTGACTGTACAATAAATGTACTATGAGTTGAGCATGGTGATAACACTGTTTGTCTTTGAAAGCAGTCGCAGAATGACATTTGCATAAAAGTCAGGTTTTATATCTTCAACTGTGGATGCTTTAAGGCAGTGGATGCCTTTTGGATGTGTCTATGAAGGACATTAGTACAGAGCACAGGGCTCCCACTGCCAGCTCAGTGCATGATGTACTGCTGACATAGCACAGCACAGTGCTCACGAGCTTTGGCAGAGTCTTGATCTGAAGGAACTACGCAAGTTGTTTCTGAAGCTAGCTTGTGCCACTTTTGCCCACGAGTTTCTGTGACACACTGCTTTCTACAGTACAGACGTACCCTTAGGTCTATACAGACAGAATGTTTTCCTTCCATTTTTCATGTCTAAATATAGCTGGGGCTGCAAGAAATGAGGCAGAAAAACTCCTCCAGGGCGGTGGCTGGACTATGATCTATTTATTTTTGCAACCTTGAAGCAATCTGAGATTCTAAATTTCAGACCTCTTCTTTCCTCAGTTACCTTAGTAATTTGGCCTCTGATAATAATAAATCTTGCCATATGCAATCACAGTTTCTGAAAATGTTCACATTTACAAGGGGCTAGGAACCATGTAGCAATTGCAATAGCTGAGCCTGTAAAAGACAGGATCTTAAACTCCAGATGCTCAAAGTGTAGTTCTGCTCCATCTTTTATAGGAAGTTACAGTGACGTTTTGTAAGTTAAATTTTCACATGCATTTTGGCTTCAGATAATTTTCAGTCAATGCAGCAGCTCTCCAAAGGATCTTATGTAATTTTGGTCATGTCATGCACTAATATTTAAGTCTTTTACCAAAAAGAATTGCAAATCATGAGCAGCCTGGTGCTTTGGAGTTCTGTATGAAGAAACTGAATTCATTGACACAGCAGTCAAAGTGAAGTCCCTTGTTTCGTACAGCCGTTACACACTAACAAGAATATACAGAGTATTCATTTCACACACTGACTTAAGACTCTGGATAGTAATGTTGTATAATTCCATGGTAGCCCAGAAATCTTTATGAGAGGATGTTCCAATTTGGGTTGTAAATGCACCACTGCATAGCTTCCAGTCTGTGTTTTACACACACTTATGCATTTCTCTGGACTATATTTTTAATGAAGACTGAGAAAAAGTGCACCTTTTAAATGTACTTTACAGGCTTTCACACCTATTCTGAATGTCTCAAAACCACATACTGAGCAACACAAATTCTTCAACTATTCATATAGGAAATGAGTTATTAAAAATGTTAATGAATGGCCCCAGCTGAACATTGCGTTATTTTCTCACACTGTGAATATCATTTTTTCATGCTGAATAAACTTGAATAACACATAGTAGGAAGTCTAAAAAGCCTTATTTTTATATTACAAAGAGTCTGACACAAAGTTCACTGAGCAGAATTAATTTTTGTATTGCTTTCAATGTGGTCTAGGCAAAGCTTTATGACAGCATTATGTTTTGGTAGCATGATTGTTTATGCATTATGATGAATCAGAGACATGTACTAATGAATCACCCTCTTAAATGCTAGTGCTATATTTAAATAAAGGGTTATTATTGCCACCTTTAACAACTGATTCTGTCTCTCTCAACAGAATTCAAATAAATAGCCTTGCTTTATTATACCAGCAATGGGAAACACAGAATAAAAGAATTGTAGTCCTGGTAGTATTCTGGTTTCAGCTTACTTCATGTGCCCTTAAACATTTTTACTCAGCCTGTGATAAGCTCCTGCACCTCAAGCTGTATTTTCTCCACAGAAGAGACCTGTGGATTCTGTCTGAAACAAAAATACTTCCTTATGATCAAAACAAGGAAAGGTGCCTTCCCACCAAGCACACAGTGCAATCTCAAGGGCATCGTCTGGTAACATCTGTATTCTATTTCTGAAATCTGTTTTGATGACACTGACAACACTGCATGGTGTCCACCCCTCACTACTCATAAATAAGCTGCAGAAGAAGAACACTTGAGTGCCTGGGAAGCCTGGGGTTGGCACGGCATGCTCACTGTGCCCCCTCTCAGACTGCAGTCTGTTTCAGAGGTGCACAAATGTCAAGGTTATTCTGCTGACTGCCTTATAATGCAGGCACAAAGGAGCGATGCGGTGAATCAGTTCTGTAACCACTGGTGACCGGAGGGGCAGCCAACCTGTCAAGAAACGGCCTGCTGCACACATAGCTCTTTATTGCCTTTGCTAACCGTTGCCTTCATCAGGGAGCAGGGAGAGTGCATGCGGCAGTGCATCCAATTAGGGGCTCCTTTTCCGGGAAGGGAAACAGCAGTATGAACGTTTCTTATTTAGCAAGTGTGAAACGTGCCTGTGCCAACAGAGAAGGGAAGTGCGGTGGCTGCAGACCCGGCGAGGAGCGGACCGGGGGGCTGGCTGTGGAGATGGGGCAGGTTTCGGTGTGAGGTCTGCAGCCAGGACCCAGGCTGGGGGGGAGTTTTGTCGTGTGGCTCGCAAGGGGTATTTGTGTGGGGTTATGAGCAACAGACACAGACAGAGGGGTTTAGCAGCATGGGGGAAATGAGTAGTAGGTAAAGAGAAAATGAAAGAGGATCCGCAGTATGGGCAGTTCAGCATAGATCGCTGGGTATGGCAGCACAGCTGGGCATGTCCTCTCTGTGTCCCCATTGTGTGCCAGCTGCAAGGAAGGCCATCTGGAGCACTGATTTATACAGTGATTCACCAGCATTAACGACAAAAACAGCTGGCGGCCTCTGAACTGTGGGTACCACTTCGATAAAGAAGTGCAGTCATCCTCTTTCATGCAAAGGTGATTCCATACATAAACTTATGAAAGTTTAGTAAGAGTTACACTGCTGTCAGTTACATTTCTATCATATTTCTAGTTTTAATTTGGGTAATTGCCCTTTTAAGACACTGGGTCTTTGAGAGACTTGTCAACCTGCCCACTGAAGTGAGGGCACAGCATCAGGGCCTAAAATGTATCTTGTACTAACAACCAAATCTGATCAGGAACTGCACAATTTAAGAAGGTCTTAAAAGTACACTTTCTAGAGATCTTGCTTCAGGAAAACACCATACAGCAGAATCTATTCAAAAGGCAAACAACTTTTACAAGCTTCTTGCAGGGATGATTTAGCTACATCCAGAGAAAGTGTAAAAGTTATTGGAAGCAGAGATACTATCTTTGGTGTCAGAAATTTAACAATGCCTCATGGGATCATTTCCAGCTCGTCCCTAAGTGAAACTAGCAACCCAATTTTGTTTTTGTTGAAGTCAGTGAGAAAAGGAGCACTCCCCAAATTTATTAGTATGCAAGGGGCAGTTTTCCAGATAGTCCAGACAGTCTGTCCTTTCAGTTTGTTGTCTTTTGACATCTTCCCTCAGAGTATCTTGGCAACAGTGGCACTTCTGACAAACAAAAGCCATACAGATGCTGCTGCATCCCGTCAGAATGACAAAGACTTTCCATTTCATTATTTGTTCAAAGAGTTGTTTAAATATGTGAAGTAATATAGTTGAGACAAAAAAAAATAAAATGTCACCAAGCAATATTGTATTAGAGCATTTTTGGAACATGCAGCAGAGCAACACTTACACACGTGGAATGGACTAAAGAAGTATAATTTTTCAAGTGGCTTGCTGGTGACCTTAATTCAGGGTTTTCTCACGTAGATAGCTTTGGCAGTGAAATAAAAACTGGAGAAAAGAGTCTTCCACAAAGCACAAAACCCAACTTGCAGAATGAAATTTTTACAAGGTCAAGAAGTTACTACTCTTCAAAAAGTGACATTTAAAGAAAAAACCTAATGCATTAGCATCTGCAGTGACAAAGGCATTCAGCTATCCAAATCTTCTTCACAAAGCTTTTATACACGCTCTTAAGAATAATCATATGTAGTCCAATATAAAGGAGAAGGAAAACAATGAAGAGCTCTATGCCACTCATCGTGCTGTGGATCTATGAGAGGTGCAAAAGAATGATCTAGGATTGATGTAATTAAATTTTCAACTTAATTTATTTTGAAACTACACTACTGGCAGCACTAAAAAGAGGAAAAATACATTTCAGACAGATAGCCATACCTCTAGCACTGAGCAGAATGGCATTTGAGGAGTATATTTACCGTAGTCCTTGGTAACACAGTCTTGATTGATCTGACCATTGCAGAGCATCTTGTGGCACATGAATATAGCGAAATAACCCCACACCAGAAAGGCCAAATATAAAATGTGTAATGCCAGCATTGGGCTGCCCATAGTAGCATCATTTTCCTACCTATTTCCAACCATTATTCCTTCCACTTTATCTTCTCTACCAATAAAAAAATAGGAAGATTCTAGGCTTGAAGGCACTCCAGGTACACCCTGGAGCATGCTGATATATGAGCTTGTTACAGAGACCCTCCTTGTAATATTGTCTGAGCTGCACCAGACCCAGGTTACCCACACGGCAGTTTGCTCAGCTGAAGTGCACTGTTCTGGACAGACGATGCCGCGATGCATTGACAACCATTTGAGAGACTCCCAATAAAGGGCTCATTTGCCACTTCTACATCCAGGTTAGAGTGCAGCAGGCAAGCAAGAAGCAAGGTGTCCTTATACCTATGGCTGCACTACAGGCCCTTTCGGAGGGCCCCAGGGCCCCAGCTTAAGGGGTGCTGTTCAAAGTCAGCTGTTCATCCCTCTGCCCAAGAGACAGCAATGACTGATAGCATTTTGTGGGAGAGAAAGAGAATTAGATGGCAAGACTGAAAGGAATTTTTCTAACTAACTGCGATGTGTGCAGCTTATTCACTAACACAGCAAATCCTTTGTGAATTCTGTGCAAGCTTCTTCAGTTTAAGTCTACTGTACATTCACTCCATTTAAAAAGATTGGTTTTGGTCTTACTTTAAAGTTGTGGTACTTATGCACGACTTGCATATGAATGAGGTGAATGAATTCATTACTGAAAAGCTAGATTAAGTTCTGCAGCTGTTCAGCCTGGGGACCTAGTTCAAAGCATGGCCAGAGTGACTGAAAAAGTCCTTTACTGATTGAGGCAGTTTTAGGCTGCAGACTAACATAGCAAGTAGCATTAGAAATGATAGATTGGAAAATAAATTAAAATGACTTACTTACACACATTATCTGCAGAACAAAGATTTTTGAGAGGGCTAATCTGCAGGTAAGTAATGATAGTATATGAGTTGTCCTCACAGCTGCCTGACCTTGAGGGTGTTAATTTGTGTCTTGAGTGCAGCTGTGACACTCACAGCAAGTATTCACAACCAAGATGTCAAAGGAGCTTTACAAATTGCAGATCAAATACAGGAAGTTGTGGCGGAGAACAAAATGAGAAGGAGGAAAAGAATACCTCCTTTCTTCATGTTTGACTTTTTATCCAGTGTTTTCTCACAGATGATCTTTCAGGTATGCTCAGAAATTCTGGGAGACCTTTTTTCTTTGTAGTAATTTAAGTGCAGGCTATGTAATTCTGTGAATGCAAGCGAAGTGGTAGCTACTTTCCTCACATTGTTTAAGGATGTTTCTGACTGCCTGTTAGTGGTAAAGTTTCATTACTGCTTAGGACATGACAGTGCAGCCATTTCATGTTTATCCCTTCCAGCCTTCAAAGTTCATTGTACTGTTAAGTTATACATTCAAACTATAATGGCAGAGGTTATTTTATTGTTAGAATACAGGTTATATAGTATGGTCTGGTTGGTAGTTTGGCAGTAGCGTTGATGGATTTGTGTTTTAAATACAGCTGACGTACTAAACAATATTGATATGTCTTTTGCTAAAAGGGCTTATCAAAGGAAAAAATTGACACCGTGGCAGAGAAAGAAACACAATTGTATGAACAGAGCCCCAGAGGACTGAAACTCCTTGTCATGAGTCTGAAAGCAATTGTTTATATACCACAAATTCTTCTGTATGAGTTGGAAGAAAGTTGAAATTCCAGTTAAAGAATATCTGAGAGTACAAGCTGTGGAGAGCAGAAGTGGTGAGGGGAAAAAAAAAAAACAAACAAAAAAACAGAGAAAGGAAATCCAAACAGAGGAAAAAAGAAAAGGGATGAGGCAGATATTCTGTGACAGAGACAACAGCAGAAAAGCACTATACAACCCCCGTGTTGCTCACATAGAGGCCCATACTTTGAGAATGTGAGGCTCAAATAAAGTTGTTTCTCTTACTGCAAAGGCTCAGGCTGTTCTAGGTACTCTGGCCCGAAACTGGCTAGATGAAACTAAGCAGATAAGTAAGGAACACTACGACCAGCAAACTGTATCTAGGTTCCTCACTGCTGATTTCCTACAAGTGAGAGTTGTATTGCTGATGAAGAAATTTCACCAACTGCCTTGCTTCTTTCTTGAGAGAAAATAGTGACCAAGCAATAGAGTAACTACTTTACAGGAAAGTCTTTTGTACCAAAGCTTGAACCATTTCAGTGTTTGAATTCTGCTAAAAAACCAAACTTGTCTTTATTGATCAGTGATCATTTGGCAGTGGATAAGGATCAAATGTCAGAAAATCAGAAGAGAAACTATTGATATCTGTATTTAAGACTCCTTTAATCTAAGTTTACTATTAGCAATGAAGGATGCTTGTGATTTGCTGGTTGTTTTTAAAAAGCAAGATAGTGTTGAAGAGCGGTTTCTTTCTCTCTACTATTTTGCTTGGAGGTGTTTCTCACCTGTCCACCAGAATGTATTCTGGTAGCATGGCCTACTTGCAATTGTAAAATGCTTTAAAAACTTAATCTAAAGTATTAAGTACCTAATTATTCCTGTAGCTCTTGTTCACATAAAGTTCTGCACTTTTATGTTGGGTAACTGAATATAGTTGCATGTTTCTCTCGATCTTTGTGTGCTTTTTGTAAAATGCTCCTGAGAGTATTAGTCTAGATGCACACGATGTGGCACAGTACTTCTTAGAGCACCATGTTACATTCAAATCCACCTCTTTGAACCTATAAAGGCAGCAGTGACAGGCTGAACCAAAGCTAGCAAGTATGGCAGTAAGATTTCCAGGTTCTGTGGTGGTTACTGTTTGTGTGTTTTCATACAAAATGAACATAAAGTATTTCCCTTTAATTTCCAGTGAACTAAAAGAACCCTGGACTTTGTTCTGCTTACTAGCAGCAAAAAAACCAAAAAACCAACCCAGTATTATCAGCTTTACTGGCTGGCTTTCAGGATTCCTGGCATTGCTTGCAGCCATCCATGCTCTCTATATAGACTGCTCTGCTGCCAGGGACCCTATAAACTACCCTAGGATTTCTATCCTTAGAGTTTCAACCTTGCAGATAAGAGCCTGAGTGCCTTGGCTCTGTTTGGGGTCCTGAATAGTTTCCTGCTGCTTTTGCCTTTTGATTACCCTCACTCGTTTGCGGCCCTTGACCTTGAACCACGTACCAGGCAAATCTACCTCCTAAGCTGCGGGAGTCTACTTGGGAGGCCTGGATGGAGTCCTGTGGGGCAGATATTTCTCCACCATCTGGGAATTGGAACTTGCCAGACACCCAACTTCAGAAAGGGCCTCGCTGTGGCTACCTGCAAGCCAAAGGTAAGACCCTGGCATCTCCAGTTTCAAGCGGTCTGAAAGGAGTTCCTGTAGATTTCCTTGGAAGACTCCTTGGACTTGGTGAAAGGTAATGGAAATTGTGATGCTTCATGTGAAACAATTAAGGCTCAACAAGTATTTTTCAAGTAAGTTATTTTAGTGGAGCATTATTAATTTCTGCAGTAACCAACGTGTATTCCCTTTTGTCTTTGTTCTTAGGTATCTTGAATAATCTTATTTTTAAACCAAAATAATTCACAATAAGTCCTCAACACGAGAGAAGCAGCAGCAGAATTATGAACATCTATATTAATGAATTCCATGTGACATTGCATGCTGGACCAAGTATAGTAAGTCATTATTTTTTTTCTATATTTCATTTCATCTTTAGTACAATATTTCTGTAGTGAAAGCTATAATATGGTAAAATTCACATCTTAAAACTATCATCAGCTGCATATTTCACAGCTGTTTTTATGTTCCAATTTTACAAATTGGTAAAAATTCTGAAATACACCCTATCTCTGCAATGAAGTGCCAGATGATTCCTGTATGCAACCTAGTGTTTTAAGGCATGACTGCACCAGGAGGTCCAGTCTCTTCTGAACATTTTCACCCTGGAAATTTGTATGTGTGTGTATGTATGTACACATAATTTCTATCTGAATTACACAAGATAACATTCAGAAAGGAAATTCTATAGGGCAAGATCATCCAATCATAACTTCCTTTTTTTTATAAACCTTGTTTAGAATGAGAAAGGCCTCTCTGCTGTCATTCATCTATATAAGTAATTAATAGTGTATTTAAACCCTAAACTAGTGCATTTGCTGTGACAGGGAGGGACAGAAACAGTAATGTTTCTAATTTTACATGACTCCGAACACCTAGCCAGATCATAGTTGCAGAGTCATGTTGCTGATCATTCTGTCATTCTAGCCTGAGGTATACAAATATCTCCAGTGGTACATGTGAAGAAATCTGAATTGGTTCATGTTTCTGGCATGCTCATTTCTTGTCCCTCAAGGACTAATCTTGAGTTTGCACTAAAATCTGTAGAAAAATCATATGTCTGATCTTTGTTTCTAAAAGTTGACAGCAATGCATACATTGCCTGGTTTGGTACTTTTCTAAAAAAAATTTAAAAATCTATCAATCAACAGTGTTGTGTAATACAATTTCTGAGTATTTCTGACAATCCCATCCCTCCTCCTCCACCCTTCCAAGTGATTAGATTTATGCAAGTTATTGGCAGGTTTAGCAATAACCTTAAGAGGGTTTGTATTTTTTGGGCAGCTGTACAACAAAAGACACTTGTACTTTATCTTGGTTTTCAAACTATGTTTGTTTCCCCCTTCTGTAGTGACAACGCCTCAGGACTTTGTTTCAGAAGTACACAACAGCATATTATGCTAAGATCATCAATAAAAATACTCACTCCAGGCTGGCTTCTGCAACTTCTGGGGAGTCCACTAATCGCATCCCTACAGGATGTTTTTTGGTTTTGTTACCTTCCCAATAGGTAAACCTCATCCTTTTATTATTCTTGTAGTAATTCCCACCTTTTCCACTTGAACTAATAACTTCCTATGTGGCATTGAGTCAAATTCGTCCACTGAATTCCAAAGAGAAGAGACCTAGAGCATTTCCCTTGTCCAGAATACCAATTATTTTTATCTGTGAAAAATGCTTGATGACACAACCTGTCTTTCTGACACTGTTGCATGCTTAGTCCATTTTCAGTTTACCCACAGTTTTTCAAGTAAAGACTAATTTGAGCCTTAACTATTGCAGAGGCCAAACTATTGCCCATGTTGTTTCCCAACTCATTTCCCTTTTAACACTTCCTTTTTGAACCTATTTTAATATTGAACCATGTTCTGGTTTCTAGATTGATGGTACCTTTCTCTGGAATGAAAGATTCATTGTGAATTCTCACTGATGGGTATGTGATTTCATTTCCCAACTCTTTCACAATTCTGGAATAAAAAATAGCCTGTCCTCTAGTGGAAAAACAAGTAATTTCTTTTTGCTTATGTTTGTGCATTAAAAGTTATTATGTATCTTGAAAACTCTGGTAAAATATTAATTTTTTGGAGCTGTACATACTTGCTACCCTTCCATTTTTCTTGTAATTTCCTATGAATGGAAAGCACCCCGGACTTTAGTCTTTTTACTAATGGTAACAAAACCAGGAAGAATATCAACTTTATCGGCTGGCTTCCAAGGTTACCAGCATCAGTTTCACCCAATCACACTATACAGGCTGCTCAGAAACCACTGATCCTACAAACCCTCAAACCATATAAACTTTATACTTGTCTGTGCATTCTCTTCTCTCCCCCTCTTTTGTTATTCCTCTTTTTAATCATAGGAATGGGGGTAAAAAAATAAATCTCTATTTTAATTTCCTTTGCTAAGTTCAACTCAACTTGACTATCCAAGTAGTCTCCTTCTGTTACCTGAACAACAGTTCAGTATCTTGTGATATAACAAATGAATTTAAAAAAAAAAAAAAGGACCTAACTACCATTGTCCTCCTCTATGGTAGTAAATCTCTATGGAAAAATGCTTATTGATACAGATTCATTATCATTATTATTACTAGTGCAGAATTTTGGGTCTTTGTTTAGAGATTAACCACACACAAACATAAAAAAACCTGGAAGAGTAGTTGAATAGCCACTACAGGTTAAGATACTTGAATCTAAGGTTTTCCAGACAACTTGATTTTCTTCACGTGGAGGAAAAAAATAAGTGGAAAACACGCCATGAAAAAACATTACCCTTAACAACCTATTTCAGTGGTGATTTCTCATATAAAAGAAAACACACTTTTCATTTGAACAATTCTCATTTAAGGTGTTAAATCAAAGAAGTGTAGCTAATGTTTACTATAACATTGTTTTCCAGAAAGAAAACTCCAGATCATATCTTTCATCTTTGTTTTGCAAAAAGATGATGACTATCTTTGAATATAGTCTTTCATGCACCTGTTTTAATGTATTAGTTGACTTAATCCAGGGATACGTAGGAAGGGACCAAAAGCTAAACTAGAGTAAATATATTCTCTATGTTGTTTTGACAGATTGGCTAGACTTCTTTTGAAGTCGTTTTTTTTGTTTTTCTTGATGACAATCTCAATTTGAATTAAAACCACAGGCACAAGTGTTCTGGACTCATTGCATTCAGCTCCTGAGGACATGGGTTCTGTTTTGCAAGTCACCATCGCAGTACATTGAAGGACCCATCTGTATCACAAAGATATTTCAGACAAAACAGGCAAGAGAAACCATGTCTGAGGGTCAGTATAGACACTTAGAGAAGTTACATCTGATTTTATAGGGCTAAGCCAGTGCAAAAAGCAGGAACAGGATAAAGTTCTTTGGGCGTCTGCCCAGCCTCGTACCTGCTGAGCTGGTGACGTTCTTCTGCTGCACACCTTATGTAACCACAGGACAACAGATGTACTCAAGTCATGGTCTTGGTGGTTTGTGACACCAATTATTTGCACAGAGGTGTTTCCTGGATCCACAGTCCTGTACATCAGCAGTTACATGCGTTCAGCAATCACCAGATTAAAGGCTCCTTGCTGATTTAATCATGACTCACAGATAAGCAGCTGAAGACAGGCAGTGAGGAGCTCCTTGTACCAGCTTCTGCCTGCTTTCTGGGGTGCAGGTGCTTACCTGAGCCCTGGACCAGCCAGCTGCCCCACATACAGGTCTCCAGGACATGTATCAGTAGTGAGCTGGCAAGGCAGAATGAGACAAAGAGCTCAGAACAACCTATGCCAGGGTGGGAAAGCAAGGAGAAAGGGCTAGTGCCTGTTTGTGGTGAGTGTAGCAGATAGGGGAAAGCTAGTGGTGTAAATTTTGTGAAGAAAGAGGATACATAGCATGGTGGAGTGGATGGACATGCATTCCTTCTCCCTGGCTGGACCTGACACATCCAGGTACTGTGGTTCCAGTTTACTAGAACTGATGCTGCTATCCTGAAAATTACGTTTGGGAATTACTACGTTAAAATAAGGATCAGTATAAGCTACTCAAAGTATTCTGATGGCTGCGCTTTTAGTAAAGTATGAATTTAACGTGGATGAAACCACTATGCACCAGGCTCTGAGCAGCATCACAGGAAAAGCCACATGCTGTTCAGCACTTGTGCTGCAGATCAATGCTGCTTCCTTTTCCAGACAGACTGGCAGATTAGTCACCAGTTTGCAACAGAGGAATCCTGCTCTGCAGTATTGAATTCCACTCTGAGAAACAGCCTAGCTCAAGACAGTACGCTACGTCTACTTCTGGCTAGTGGTGCCTCTCTGCACCAGTCAAAAGTCACTTCTGTGATCCCTAACACCCGCAACCTCCTTTCAGCTGCTAGAATGGTGGAAATTATTTTGTACTCTGTGTTGTATGAAGTACAATGCTGCAAAGTAAACAATGACTAGTAATCATATGGTCAAATGGTTTACAGTTCTTTGTTTGAAAGATGTATTTCCTGACTGGTCAGAAGCTCGCTAGAATTATCAATGTTTCATTGTCTAAATGAAAGGGTTTATTGACTAGGATTCTGCTGGGGACTGTCCTGGGGGATATACTAGTCAATATTTTCATTATGATCTAGATGATGAAAGCAAAAGTATAGTTATTACATTTCTGAGCAGCACCTAGCCAGAAGGAACATCAGGTCATTGAAGAATTCAAAATAATCTCATCAAAATGGAGGCATAGTCCCCCTCAGCTTCAAAAACAATATATGAACACCCCTCAACTGCCCAGTACAGTTTTAAGTTATGACGACTATCTTGGCCTAAGTTACTTAATGAGAACTTCCCGTGTGCAAAGTTCAAGTCATGGAGGCTTTTAAGGTACTGTGTTTAAGTACTTGCAGGGGAATTCAACATGTATCTTAACAGGGGTTTTACAAATATCTCCTTTTAGGAGAAGCAGCAGTCATTTACAAACTCATCAAATTGAGTCTTTAGTTACTTCGGGGTGTGCTAATGGGACCTGGAGCATGGTTTAAACTGGATCTGTGCTGTGGCCCTGTGAGACATTTGCAGAAAGAGCCAAAGAGAAATGTTGACTGGGTTATACTTACGAGAATATTCCAGCTCTCTGCACTCCCTAGACAGAAATTAAAGCTGTAATAGGATAAGACATCTATAATACCCTAAAGACAACTGAAAGCTGACCTCTTCTCACTATATACTAAAGAGGATCTAATTGTGGCTTAATGGTAAGAAAGAGCAGGCAGTCACTTTTTCACAAATGAGGAATAAACTCTTACCACAGTCTCACATTTCCTATGTAGATATTTTCCTGTCTTGACTAGGAAAAACCTCAAAGCCATTACAAGGGTTCTGAATCTTCTGCAGTATGCCAGAGTGCCAGGATCTGTCAGGCCTGCCTGGAAATGGCCATTCCTTTTGCCATTTTTCTATACTTTAAAAGCTGCTTTATAGATTAGTTTATACCTTTCAGGTTATTAGAAAGTCCATTTAAGTGCTTTTAGCCACAAAGCAACTTTACTTAATGTTCCAAGTTCCATAGCTGCTTTATCATACCCACAAGAAGCCTGTCTGAGAGCAATGGTTCTGGTACTGCATCCTAGATGTGTAGGTTTTCTGCCAGAAGAAAGGAGATTTTCAGTAGGTTAAGGTAATTGGTTTTCTACTTGCAAGAAAAGCCTGTGTGGACACTTGGGCAAGAAGGAGAACGTAGCCAGAAGGCAGGAATGGGTGGCCGTGGGCTGGGGCTGGGAGGAGTGTGGGGTAATAACACCAGGTTGGGCTAGTTAAACACCCGTGGAGTTCAGGTATTGGTTTGTCTGCTAAATGGAGTTAACCAGGCTCTCACTGTACAAGGGTCTCATGAAGCTAAATAAATGCACTCACTCAGAAATTTAGGTATTTAGTGCTGATTTGAGCCCTAAAAGAGCCCAAAGGGAAATTAGAAATTCCGTCTTCAGAGCAGAGCTTGAATAATGTTATAACTACACAAGAACAATGAGGAGAGAAATAAAATATTGAACAGCTGGTTTTGAAGTAAGTACCATCCACACTGTGCAGTGAATAAATGAGGGATCCCTGGGAAAAAATGGTATGTGATCATATGTTTAAACTGTGTCTTTATATTCATTGTAGTGTTGCATTAGCTCTGTGCAGAAATTTCACTTGTCACCTAATGCGCTTTGTGTACTTGGTTGTGTGACTTAACAGAAGTCTCCGTATGAATTGTGATTGCCTGTTTGCACACAAACTTTTTCCTTTAGTGATTTCCCCCTGCCTTCTTTGGCTGGTAGAAGGAAGAGCTGCCACAATGTTGTAGGACACTTTTAACACCTCTTGGCTTATCAGACTGCGAACATGCCACCCTGGGACACACCAGACTGCCCTGGAGCTTCAATAAACTCCATGTTTTTGGGATGCCGTGCTCCCTGTGGAATGGGGTGAAATTCTCCCTTGGTGGATGTGTGGGCTTTGGAGGACAGCCCAGGAAGGCAGCTTGGCCACCTGCCCACCCACAGGGAGGAGAGTGGTGTGGGAGAAGCCCTGTTTCTTTCTACACACAGGTGTGTACCCCTAGTTTGCTCAGACCACAGGCATGGAGTCTGCTGCTGCCTTTTCATGAAGGAAAATGTTACCACTGAGCTTGCCTCTTGCATTTCTTTAGTTCTTAGAGAGGCTCAGAAGTGGTGGAAGAGCTGTGGATGCGGCCCTTACAGCCACTGCCTGGCTCCAGCATGGCCCTGCCTGCCCTAATGAGCCCAGCACACATCAGCAGTAGTGAACAGCATGTCATATGCCTGTATGAAGGACAAATTTCAAGAACAAAGATGGAATTGTCAACGGTATTTGAGGAAAATGCAGAAAAAGTGGTGGTAAAACAGAGAGGTAGAAAAACAGTAAATTACATGTTTTCTACTGATGAAGAACATTACTGTACTTCCTGTTGCAGAATAAAGTCTGTTGCATCACAGTAATAGTCAACATAAAAGGAGAGGCATGTTACATTACCCTTATCACTTAATAGATCAAGTGCACAAATGTCATTGCTTATACACAGTTACTAAAACAAATATACCTGGAAATGAACTGAATTAATCAACAGGTCACCCCTACCTCTGCCTTCTAGAGGAAGTCAAATCAGTTCCCTACATGCACCCAGCTGCGGTAAGGGAGTACCGAGCAGTGAGCTTAGTATGCAAGCAGCTGCTGTTCTGCTTCTGCCTAAGTGAGAAAACAGGATGGTTTCAACAAGCTGTTAGTAACTCTGTTTATGTGCTGTGTAATGTGTTATGCAAATGCATTCCTTTAAACATTAATTTGAGGTCAGTCTGGAAAAATGCCAGTATTCTTATAGCTGGTTGAGAAACTGCTCTTTGATAAGGCTAGTTGCTAATTTTGTTAATTTATTATTGCAACCCATATTAAGCCATTTGATATTGTCATTGCAAATATCAATTTTCTTAGCACTTTAATCACTTCAGTATTTATTAAAATTTTACCAGCCTGTTCAGTTAATAATTGGCCAAACAAAAGCCTGCACTCAAGTTAACGGCGTCATTTTCTTACTCGTGTAACTGCTACCAAATAGTGGCCAGCTGGGCTCATTGTGGGGCTGAATGCCCAGAGTTTTCAGGAATGACAGAGTGAAACAATGCTGTATAGGCTGAGGCCAAGTGGTGTTATGAAGACTTGGACTTGAAATGGCACACTACATATTCATATTTGGAAAACAAGAAGCCTGATTACTGAGATTTAATTGTGACTAAACTGGTAGCTAAGGTGAGGCGCTTGTCTGGAAAAGATATAAATTGTCCTTGTGGTTTGGCGGCTCATAGCGAAATCACGAGTGTTGGAAGATTGTATTAAGCAGTGGAAAGTCAGGGGATATACAGATCACAAAGCATCTCAGTTGGCTTTCACAGTTACACGACATTGCACACGAACTGGTTCTGCCTGTAGGGCCTGCTTATTTGGGGCTAGGTTAGTTAACTCATTATCATTGAATCATTGAATCATAGAATACCAGGTTGAAAGGGACCTCAGGGATCATCCGGTCCAACCTGTCTTGGCAAAAGCACGGTCTAGACAACTAAGAAACATATGATCAGTATGTTAGAAGACTAAAACCAGCATGAAAAAGTAATATGTATTTTTCCATGTTTTTGGGGAGCTGCAGCTCATTGGCATTGCTAGACTCCACAATATCGTCACTTGACTGATAGCATACTTGCTATTGGCAATATGTTCTTTGCCATACTGCCTTATGCAGATCAATTAAGACATGAGTCCAGTGCCAATCTAATCTTTGTTTAAGACTATATTTCCTGTTTTGTGGAGAGGCAGACTAGAGGACCCTGTATGAACACTGACTACAGGAAAATGGCTGAACCTGAAGCCATTTTGCCACTTTTAGGAGAAACGTGTAATGAATGGAGCAAATGCTGGTAATCTTAGGCTGTATTTATCCTGCTGTGCTTAGAGATCAAAAGCTTCAAAGATTTGAGGGCTCAGGTAGTGCTGGCGATTGAATGGGTGTTGAAGAAGGAAAAGGGATATAGTCCCATCTCATACAAATCTTTTGTCAACAAACTTCTGCATGCAAAATGGCCAGTCGTATATACTAGTTATTTATTACTGCAAAAACATTCTTGCAGAGTTTTCTGCTCCATGGAATGACACAACTATTAAAGCACAGGATTCTGCCATCTAAATGATACGTGAGAACATGGCTGACAGTTGTGCAGTCAGAACAGTTAATTTTCAACAAAGGTCCTTCACAAAGGTCCTGACTCCAGTCTGTGTGCACTTATTTCTGGCAGAGTAAATGCTGAGCACCTCCGGTTGTGAATACACTCAGAAATTGTGTCTACTTTTTAAAATAAAGGCTGGCTTTTTGAACAGTACATGCAATTAGAGGGTTCATCTGCACACAAGTTTGCCAGACTTATGCACACAAAATGTTTGTGTGTGTATATGACATTGTATATGTGCAGAGGGTTAATTATTTGTTATTGTTGTACTTTAACCAAGAGCAAAGCCTTCTTCTGCAACACAAGAGACAATTCCTCTTCCAACTCTCGAAGTAGGCAAGAAAAACATGAAGTAGAAAGCAAGTATATCCTATACATCCAGCTATTATACATGGAATGATCCTCTGCAACTGTCTTTCTCATTTGAGGTAATTTTTATTTTGAAAATTTTAGAAAGAATTTTCACTTTTGTATGAAAAAAAGAGATAAGGAGAGGAGAATGAATTTAATGGTCGTTTTGGCTGCGGACGGAGGAGTTCATCTCTGTGACTCTCTCCTTATGTGTTGGAGAGAAAAATGCCCACGTGCAGTATGAAAGCGAGTGTACACCTTTGCTGTGTGTACCACTACCAGTTGTCAAGCAAGTAACTGATGTGAAACGTAGTTGTTCCACAGGCAAACTGGCACTGGAGAGCAATGAAATTTATTTGTTTCTAGTAGGTGTCACAGATACATGCTGATAGCTACAGAGTGGTGAGCAGCCAGCATCTGAAGCTCTGTTAAAGGAGAGGGTTCCCCAATGCTCACAGACCCTGCTTCTGCTTCAGTCTGTCTCCTTTCTGTCTCTTCAGGCCTGCTATGTGTTCTGTAACTCTGCTCAGCTATTCCCTGTCTACTAGATCCTATCTCCTACTTTATGCTTTCTCCACATGGGTCTTCACATGACAAAACTTAACCAACAGCTCGTCTAGTCTCAATATCTTTCTTCAAGATTTTACTCCCTGCCTTTTTTTTTGCCCGCCCCCCCTCCTCCTTCCCTGAGCCTTCTCATCCTTTGCTAACCCCTCTTCTGCCATTTTTGGTTGTGTTTCTGTTTAGTTCCAGCACCATATTTTTCTGGCATGTCCTTCCCACTTCTAACCTCTCTACTCTGGTCGCTAGCCTTATTCTGAGCAAGAGTGGAACCTGACATTTTTCAGACTGACTGAAGGCAGACAAACCAGCTTAGAAACCTTCAGTTTCAGTGGTTAAACTTGTCAATATTAAGGTAATTATAAATGGGGTTTATTGGCTATGTCCCTAGAATCCAGTAATATTTGTATGAAAAGATGAAAATTGAAATGCTGTTCTTGGGTACATAAGATACAGTCCTTGTTTCAGCATGAAAAAATAAAAATACTGAAATTCAATAGTAGTTATAATTAATCATTTATTATGAGGCACTCAGAGGTTCTGAATTATGAACAGAAACACTCTTCTAAATTATCCAAAAGTATACAGAACCCTAACAAGGTTAGTTTGAATTGTTTATGATGGAAGACACAAAGGCACTGATCCTTCTGTGTTTGTGATATATGAACATAAAAAATACATCAAGGCAAAAATTGTCCAACAAAACAGACATTTGGACTCATCTCAAGTCCACTTTCATGCTTTGCGTTGTTTCTCCTTCTTTATTAGGTTTGTTCGGAGTTACTTAGTGCATCACTTAAATAGGATTATTTAACCTCTTTAACCTTAGGTTTGCTGTATCTATTCACATGCTCTCCCATATTAGTAACACAATATCTGTCCTTGTGCTGTGGATCTTTCCAACATGAGCTGACTGAAAATTTGAATGTTTGTTGCTCAAGAAGTTCTCACAGGTCAACAGCTGTTTCCGTATTGAAATGGGATTAAATATTTGATGTATTAAAAGTTTTCAGTTAATGTTTTTTAAAAAAGTAATAATTTTGAAATATCAATTGTCTCTGAGGGGCTGCAAGGGAAAAAAAAAATTAAGAGAGTTATGCACCTGTTCTATTTGTTTCTGGATCCAGTTTTGAGAAACAATGAGAGATACCAGCCATCTATACAGTGCTCTAATGAAAAAAACACCAACTTGTAAATAGAATGACTTATCTAGATTAAAGAGCTGTAATCACTAGGACAGAGTTTTTAGAAAAATGTAATGCAAAGGACTGTACTGAGAAACTACTTTTCAGAAAAATTGTGTTTATGTCCCAAAAAGTTAATTTTTTTTTCTAAAATTATTTAATGAAAAGCAAACAATAAAGGTTCTTTGTAACATTCTACTCCTTTCTTAATAAATGAGAACATTTTCATTTTTTCCTTAGATGCTTGAGAGAAATATGGACATAATTTTCCTATGTTCATTAAATTTTAATTTTTCAATATATGAGAATACCTCCGGAGTAATTTATGTTAATGTTTGTTTACCTCAGTGGAGGAAAAAAATATATGTATACATATTTATTATTTGAGAGGTAGGTTGCACTTTCTCAGCTAATGATTCCCGATTTGAGAAGAATAGTCTTTCTACTTCCAGCTTTGCATATGGAATGTGGTGCATGCTGCAAAACTGCTGATCAATATTTGATGAATATTAATTTTCAGTTAAGTCATCCTGGATGTGTAAGAACTTTTTTTTTTTTTAGTTTTCTTTTCTGTATTTTTCTAAAGCACCACATCTTCACTGGAACAAAGATTCAAGAAAACCTTAAAAAAAATAATTTGAATATTACAAAAAAGTTAACTTCAGTCTACACAATTAGTGCTCTTATGTTGAGTGTAGCATTAAGATGCATAACTTAAATTGCACACTAGTAATGATTATTGATATAAGGTGTTCTGTTAGGAAATAGCATAACATCTGCTATATTAATGAGCAAAACAGTACAAATTAAGTGTTCTAAACAATGTGCCAAATAGAAATTATTATCTCGCTGTGTTCACAAATAATTTTGAATAATGAATGTCTGAGAACACTGCCATTTGTTAGTGGCCAATTTGCAAAGAAAAAGGAAAATTTGTCAAATAAATTGTGCATTACAAATCATATGGTCTGTTTTGCTTGGATATGAGGTTGGCTTCAATAAATCTGTCCTTTGAAAATCGCTGAGCTCTTTCCGACTACAAGTCTACAGTTACTTAAGACTTAACTTTTCCTCAATACTGATTTTGTAAAAATAGAAGGGTGCTTCACCCCTTAACAAAAATAAGCAACCAGATGTTGTGTAATCATTATTTAGCATAATTTCCTAAGGAACAATATTTATCTTCTGATGTTAGACATTATGAAACGTTTAATAGAATCACGTGTTCTCATGGCTTACATGATGGACTCATTTGAGTTGATACTGTTTTGTGTTGAAATATTTTAATAAAGTATATAATA
>VWZL01002134.1:35605-52927 GCA_013396915.1 Stercorarius parasiticus | reverse complement strand
TAAAATAAAATAAAATAAAATAAAACAAAATAAAATAAAACAAAACAAAATAAAATAAAACAAAATAAAATAAAATAAAATAAAATAAAATAAAATAAAATAAAATAAAATATAATGAGCCTATCTTGCAGATTCTTTATAATCTCAGTTCTCTGTCACTTGAGTTTTCATTTTGGAACATTCACTTTCTTTTCTTTGAAAGTACAATATTTTAATAGTGCTGCAGGGAATAATTGATTCCTACTCTGTATTCCTGACATTTTGGGGAATGGAATAATATAGTAACTCTAGTTTCTGAGGGCAGCATCTTATAACACTTGACCTAAGTATTATAGAAAAAAGCTTTGTGGTAAATAAAATATAACTGAGGGTATGTTATTTATTCCAAAAACAGTCATGATGAAGGTACTGTGAATACTACTTCAAACTGATTTCTCTTGAGTAGTTGCATAGGAAGAAGAGGTTTTATTTCTCAAAATATGGTACGTTTTTAACATTAGTTTTCATTCTGAATTGGAATTAAATATTTAATTTTGAAACAGGTTTTTTTTGTAAAATAGATCGGAGTGAGCCAGTTAACTTCATGTTGTCAATCACAATGTAAGGAAAAATATAATAAACGTAAAATTTCAAAGGAAAACAGTATAAGACTGTCTCAATAACATTGACAGTGAAATACTTTGACCTTCTCAAATTCTTTCAATTAACTGAAAAAGCATATTACCTCAACTTTAAATGTATACATATTATGAATTATACAACTATAAATAAAATTACGGGTTTTAAATTGTCCATCTGGAAAATATAGTGATAAAAAATTGAAGTGTTACGAAGTTATTATAAAGAGGATCTTATTGTGTGAGATTACTTGTGCGTGATTGAACAACTTCATTATATTATATTAAATTAGTACTCCTAAACTCAAATATATGTTTTTTAAATTTAGTGAATGCATATCTGCTAATCTGTTTATTTTACAGTAAGCCTCATAAAGCAAAAGGACTTTCCAGATATGAGTGCAGTATTTGTTACTTAGTAATTTGCTCTATAAAGCATGATGACCATTTTAGAATTAGTATTAGATTGGACACGTGAAAAATCCAGTGCTTTTGCAGTCTTCCCTCTAAAGGAAAGTACAATGACTTCCTAAAAACCTACTGTATCAGGATTTTTCCCAGCAAGTTATACCACGTCAGGTCTGAATATAATTGCTTTTGTAAATGTTAGCAGCTGTAGGATATCAGGATTTTAATTTACCAGGGGAAATAACTACTCAACCATGCGGTGTATCTGACATTGACTTGATCCTAGTATGATTTACGAGGTGATAACTTTGATTCAATAGCTGGTACACTCATTGTAATTCACTGAAAGGTGACTGATTTGATGTACAGTGGTTGTACTTAAAAAGTTAATTCTCTTTTGGTTGCTTCTCTAGCTTTGAGAGAGAATCCATGTAGTTAAAAGGTGGATACCACTGGAACTGACAACTTCTCCAAAGGTGGAATGAACTTTCAAAGTGTGACCTCTGTACAAAATTCTTGCTTTGATAAATGTATCCAATTCCTATTCTGATAGGACATGTACCTTAGAATAGTTTTGTAGAGTTGCTTGGTGTTTGGTACCGGCCAAACTCAGACGATAATTTAAACTTGAAGTGTTTAATAGGATTTTACCATTTCAGCTTCAGCAGTAATACAGTACTGTAAATTTCTACCCTAAAAGCACTGTGAAATTGGCAATCTGGGATTTTATTTTGTCTGTTGTTTCTGTACTAAGAATGCTTACATTATATACTAAATGATGCTGATTTCCAGACTGCCAATGCTGCAGATTCAGTCAGGTTTGTGAATGCCATATCACCTTGGCTGTTTTCCTTCTTGAACATCTTTGCTAGTAAAAGGAGGACAAATAACCCTCCACTTGAACCTGTGCTGCACCATAGACTCCTGTTGTAAATTGAAGTCATAGTAAATCCACAGAATTTATCAAAGGGTGTTTTGAATGGTTTTTTTTTCACACAATTGAGAAAAGTTAACATTTGGGATTTCTTCATGAAGTTGTGCTTAAGCTATAACCATATAAAAACACCCTGAAGTTACACACATTAAATTTTTATTACTCATAGCTCCTAATTTGCATACCTCATTTGACATGCTTTCTTTGAAATTTAGTTATATGCCTTGACCTTAAATCCAGTATTTGTGGGTGTCACTTAAATTTCTGGCAGATTTAAAAAGATAGTAAGTTTGGATTTATGAATACCTGATTTTAACAAGGGGGCAGATTTTGATCTTACATCAAGGTTACATTAGGTTAGCTCACTTGTAAGAGTGGAGTAAATCACTGAGTAAGGTTATTCTGAATTTGTATTTGTTTAATTGAGAAGACAACATATCTATTTTTTTTAAGAAAATGTGATGATTTAGTGTTGTAGACTTCTGCAAAAACCCCGTATTCCTTCAGTCAGTAGTAGTAATAAAAATTAATTACTTTCTTGCTTTCCCCACCTTTGTTATAACAGATTTTTTTTTTTTTTCCTGTTATAGAATCTGTTTTTCTCTTGCTGAATAAATGGAGCTATCTGTGTTGGTAGTTCACCATGCATATATCAAGAGAGACTTTACTCTTCAAATTTAATTTTCTTTGATTTTTCACAGCTTTGTATAGATATCCAGTGTGCAAAAGCTCTTATACTGTCTTTTAAAAAATGAATTTAGTGCCTGTGAATAGATCAATACTCCCAGAGGATGGAATGTTCACTGAAAACACACAATAAAATGCAGGAAAGGTTTAAACTTTTGTCTGGTTTCCTTGTGCAAGTAAACAAAGGGCTGAAATGACAATCTCTAAATAAGAGTATTTTATGCTCATTGAAATTTAGGAGAAAGTGTTGAATCTACCAAGGAAAGTATATTTATGTAGCATGGGTGTGTGGTAACTGTGTGGCTAATTCATTTCTATTCAGGTTAAGCAGCCTTCTCATGGTAAGAATCTATGAATTGCCACTGAGTTGAGCTGAATTTGAAGAATTAAATGATGATGCAGAGCATCCAGTCTCATGACTCATTCATTTTCTATTGATTAGAGTCTGGACATGCTGATAATCCAGGATAGTCAAAAAGCAGAACTACAAGTAAGCACTTTTCATTATTTTAGTAATGTTTATCAATCTAGATTTAAAGTTAATATCCAGAAGCCTTCACATTCATACACTGTGCAAACATGTGGAAAAAAACCAAAAGTCCTCATGTGATTTAGTTGTCTGTCCTGTTTTCAAAACTCATTTAGGATCATAAAATGATTTCATTTGGAAGGGACATCTGTAGGTCCCATGTAGTCAGCGCAAAGCAGGGAGGGATACATTCCAAGTCAGAGTGTTTCGTTCAAGTCCTTATCCAACTGGATTTTGAAAAGCATCTAAGAGATTCCACAACCTCTGTAAGCAATGTGTCCCTTCACTTACCTGCTCTCTCTGTGGAAGATTTTCCCCTTGTTTGGCATTTGCATTATCACAACTTTTGCCTCTTCTCTGTGCACCTCTGAGCATTCTGGCTCTGTAACACCCTATTAGGTAGCTGATAAGATCGATTTCAGATTATTCTTCTCTAGGCTGAAAAATCTGTCTTCCTCAGCCTCTTTGTGCTCCAGACCACTAATCATTTAGGTCTGTCTCTGAAAGGTGGGTCAAAGGTATGAATCATTTAAGGCGAAAGTCACAAAGATTTGAAGTACCTGGATCTTACTTGGTATCTCAGTACTTATTTTTTTAGTTTTTCTTTATTTTTTCTTTGCACTGTAGACAAATGGCTTTGTGGATTTAGCCTGAAAATTGCAGGCTTTTTTTCTAGTTTGAATAATTTCTTAAGCTACTATCCAGCAACACTGTAAATGAGTATGAGGTAAAGTGACAGGGTAGGAGGAGAGAAATAACTGAAATATTTGCACAGCTAAAGAAGCTGTATGTGCAGCAAAGGGGACAGTATTGAATCATTTAAAAACATTTTCTCTTGTTCCCTGATATAGATGTCATTTTAAATTATCTTATTTATTGTCTGTGGTTTTTAAATGTGCCTTTTTAAAAATGAAGGAAAAAAGGCAAAAATCAATGTTCACATTTTAAATGAAAACCTACTAGCACATGCTGTGCAAAAAAAAAAAAAGAAGCAGATCTGTCATTCTAAAGATAGCATTAATCCTCCCAGTATTTGTAGAGGGCTGCTATCAATACGTGTGTGTGCAATAGATAGTCTAATTGCTTCATTCATAGTTGCAGGATATGCATTCTCTTCCTTGGTGACAATAAACTTCGCGTTGTTTCCTATTCACTGTATTTCTTGACGAAGATCAGGGCTGCATATAAATCACAGAAGCATCTGCTTGCATTAAACATTTCTTGCTCTTTTCCTGTGACAAGTGATTTATTGTCATGTTTGACAGTGCTTGTGTTTGTGTCATGTCAATGCTGTCCAGAATCTTTTTCTTATAATTCAGGAGTGTTTGAGCACTTGTCACTTTTAAATGCATTGCTTAACCCTCACATTACTGGCATTATCCAAACCGGCAGCCACCAACTTCTTAGAAGGATCTGAAATTTTTAAAGCCTTAATTAAACAAATTGCCAGATCGTCTATATGTCTGCACATTACTTGTGACTGCTCAAGTGTTTTTATCCATTAAGAAATAATAGATGACATTCCTGATACAGGAGAGAAAGCAAAAGATTAAATAGCTACACAGAGTGCAGAGATGCTTTAAAATAAATATGCATGTATAGCAGTAGCAGGGGAATGTCTGGTGTTTGGTATACATTTTTATAACACAAAAATCAAAGAATAAGCCATTTAAAACAGCTTACCTTTGTAGACTCTGGGGATGACTTTCTCATATATTTTCACTAGTTTGTATCTGTTTTTTCTTTTTCTTTTTCTTTTTCTTTTTCTTTTTCTTTTTCTTTTTCTTTACCTTTTTCTTTTTCTTTACCTTTTTCTTTTCCTTTTTCTTTTTCTTTCTCTTTTTCTTTTTCTTTTTCTTTTTCTTTTTCTTTTTCTTTTTCTTTTTCTTTTTCTTTTTCTTTTTCTTTTTCTTTTTCTTTTTCTTTTTCTTTTTCTTTTTCTTTTTCTTTTTCTTTTTCTTTTTCTTTTTCTTTTTCTTTTTCTTTTTTTTCTTTTTCTTTTTCTTTTTCTTTCTATTTTTATTTTTATTTTTATTTTTGTTTTCTTTTCTTTTTTTTTTTCAATTGTAGGCAGTTCCCAATCTCTGGTTGCTTTTTCTTTATCGGGTTAAGTGGTTCTTTTATTCTTGCTTAATTTTTTCCTACAGAGACGCATATTTTCTGTCCAAATTCGGTGCAAATATAGTCATGCCACAAATCCAGACAGCAGAATTGACCACAGAGATGGAAGCTGGAACATTTCAGCGATAAAAGTATAAACCTCTATTGTCTGAACTAATGGAGATACCTATTTTTCATATTGTAGCATTTAAGCCACAATACTTCTCTTAAAAGTAGCTTTATTGTCCTTGTCCTTTTGGTTTGTCTTTCTTTTTTGCTTACTTTCTTTTCCTTCACCTATTTTCATGGAATTATAGAATCATAGAATCGTAGGGTTGGAAGGGACCTCTGGAGATCACCTAGTCCAACCCCTCTGCCAGAGCAGGGTCACCTGGATCAGGTTGCACAGGAACGTGTCCAGGTGGGTTTTGAATGTCTCCAGAGACGGACACTCCATTTTTTTTCCTTCCTTCCTCTCACAAATGCCTCTTTCTTTTCATTTTCATTGTACTTTTTGCCCTAGGTCATGTCTCCAACTTTCTTTTTCTTGTTTCTTCGTCCTTTTCTCTCCTTTTAAAGCCATGTATCCTATGGCATTAAGAAAAGCCAAACATATCTTTTTTTTTTTTATTGTCCTGGTTTTCCTCAGCTTATATCATGTATGTGTTCTTATAATTTATTTTGTATATATGTTCTTTCTTCTTTTTCCCAGTGTGTACTCATCCTCACCTCATGTAGCTAAGCGTCAACACAAGTGTTGTTCTGCTGCCTTTTCTTATGTTCCCACATAACCAGGGAATAGAGAGAAAGGAAAGCTAACTTTAACTCCCACAGGTTTTGATGCCTGCTCTTCTACACAAAACATTGTTGGCATCCACTCCTTTTTTCACTCTCTGGAAAGAGAGAAACTGGGTTTCATTGGAGCATCTCAGGACACTCACCAGTGTTTTTATTGAGAAGCATAATGTAGCTTCTTTTTTGTGGACTTTTAAAGTTTTGATCTATGTTGTAGGACACAAATGACTAAAAAATGCTACTCGCTTATTTCAAGGTAGTGCTTATCCTACTGGATTAAACTTTAATTTACTTATTTTTGTGGTTCACCTTGTCTGGATTGGCTGTGTATATCCCTCACCAGTGAGTCCAAGCAGACTATTTTGTGGAGAAGAAATCTTTGCAAGCCAGAAAAGGGTTTTCTCTTCTCTCAAGATGATACTTTTAGTGTTAGTGAGCTCCTGCAGAATCTGTGTATTCCTTCTGACTTGCTTTTTTGTCATGTGCAAGTTTCCCACTGGTTTAACGCATGCAAGCAGTTAGCCTAGTGATCTCATGAAAAAATCATGAAGCAACATCTAATTGCTTGACTGGGAGGCTCGTTTCTGTAATTTCTTCCTAGAAGCACAATGTCTACACCTCTTAAAGCTTGTTCAGAATGGAGTAACGTATTTGTTCTTGGCTTGTGGAATTGTGAACGCATAATGCTTGACCTGTTTTATTTTGGCTGACAGTGGAGTGGCAGATTAGCTTTAAACTGCCTCTGTGGGTTTTAAAAGCCTTTTGTGAAGCAGCACATGGCTATGTTTAAGACTTTTTCCTTCCTTGCTGATGGAGACACCACACCATATACCTCTTAAATATGCACCTTTTATGTCAGCCTGTGAGTGAGCCTTTGTTGGATTGTGCCTTAGAACGCAGAGTTCAGTCACTGCTACGTATAGTCAAGGGTCTGTGTCCCCCACTCTGAGAAAAATAGCTAAAATACTGTATTTTATCTTGTGCTCAACCAGACACAGGAAGCTCTGTAGTTTTTGTTTATCCTCCATATGCTTACTTGATCAGTTTACTAGTTTTACTTAGAATAATCTTTTTATTTTCATGCTGGTGTGTGTTTTAGTTTTCCATGGAGCTGAACTGTGCAAGCTGTTTTGTGGAAATGGAGGCATTGTTACCTGGGAAAGCAATCAATAACACATTTAATTTTTCATTTGTATTGTCAGCCTAATACTAACGTACTGTGTTTGCTTACAGACTATTCTAGTAGTCTCCTTTCTGTGCCTTCTTTGATCATTCACTGGCCTGTTGCAATCCTTGGTTCTTGGTGCTGTTTTACTTTAAATGTGCTTGACTGCCAGTTACCTTCTGCCTTTATTTATGTGCAAGTACTCTGATTACTGTAGTGTGTCCCACCAAAATAGCTTGATTATGCCTTAGTTATTGTTGAATGGTGACAAAGTGAGCATTTTGAAGGCAAGAGGCTGTTATCTGTACAGACAAACCTCAAACCCTTTGGAATACCACTGTGGCACACACTATCTGTACGACTGTATTGCACTGTGCCCTGCACCACTGTTGAAAGATTAAGCATAAAAGGTTTTGCCTGCTATGGCTGAAGACACTCGTTGACATGAAGGTGCCAGTCATCTGGTGGAAACACAGATTTTTCACCTGTTTGAGCTTCCATAAACATGGAATGTTATGAAGCACCAGAAACAGAAGAAAACCAGTAGCATGCTTCTTAGAACCATAGAATCACAGAATGGCTTGGCTTAGAAGGGACTTTAAAGATCACCTAGTTCCAACCCCCCTGCCCTCAGACAATACCTCAGATCTGGTTATTGTCAGCATCTATCCATCTTCTCTGTACCACTCAGACTTTGTGGATTTTTGTCATATTCCCTCAAGGTCTTCTATTTTTCTAAAACATCCTAGCCTGCTCAACTGTTTCTTAAAAAGAAACTGTTTTATAATTCTAGCTAAAGTAACAAGGAAGTTTGAGTAGCTTCCAGTTCCACCATATCCTTTCTGAGATAAAGAACCAGAACTGCAGATAGTATTCACGGTTCATATGCAGCATGGATTTATGTAGCAAAGCAATTATGATCTCTTCTTTATTTGCTAATCCTTTCTTGACTTTTGGTTTGCTTGTTTGTTCTCTTCTTTTACCTCTGCTGACCACCAAACTGCTTATCATACTACTCACGAGCAATGTCTTGGGGTTAATGGACGTTTGAGAACAATTCTAACCTCACATGTGTCTTCCCCCACAGCGTTACGTTTAATCACATTGAATCTCATTTGCCATTTTAGATAGATTCCTTGGTCATGTGAAATGCAGTTCATCTCAACCAGTACTCATCCTCATGATGCTGAATAACAGGGGTGACGGCAAACTGCCATCCCATTGCTCATCCCCTTTTTCAGGATACATACAGAAATGTTGAACAGCCATGTATACCTATGGAACCACTAACTTCCCTTTGTTTCAAGAATTAACCAATTTTTATTGTTTTTCTGTTTCTTGTCTTTTTTTTTTTTTGTCTATTCAAGGACCTTCCCTTTTATACCATGGCTGCTTACTTTGCTAAAAAGACAGGTATTGTGACGAATCCTCCACAACAGAGGGTCCTTCACAGTTTCTTCTCCTTTGAAGGCAAATGTGAATCCCTTTGGCCTCAAATCCTATGTGGATGCACTTGGCAAAGTGAGGTAAGTGAATTTAGGGTCCATCTCTATCTCCCAGGACTCAACTGCAGCCACAAGATAGGTATATAAACCCATGCAGGAAACAAGATTTCACACATGCATCCATTTTTAACATTTCCTCTTGGATTTCTCTGGAGTCCCAGTGCTCAGCATGTTGGCTGTTTGCATTCCTGACGCAGCCTCTTCTTTCACCCTCGTGCTACATGTAAGACTTTTTGTTTACAAAAGTCAGTTTCATATATTCCAGTCCCTGACCTAAATATCTATTAGGCTTTCCAGTGCTGAACATCACAGTGCCTAAGGCCCTTTATTGATGCCTGCATTGGGAGTTCATAACAGAAGCTTTTGCTATATAATAGGGGTTCATCAGTTGGGCGGGGGGAGGGGAGGGGGTGGCAGGTGGAGAAAGATATGAATAAGCAGCTGGATATTCTGATTTATCACAGAATAACTGTGAACTGTCAGCAGGAAGTAGTCTTGAAAAAGGCAAGTATGATCCTAAAATGATGGGAGAAGTATTCTTAGGAAACAGAAAAGCATTAATGTTTTAATGCTGTTGTTCAGGACTTGTGTAAGAGATTTTTCTATATTTCTTGTCCAGTTCTGGTTTCTTCTATTAAAAAACAAATAAATAAAAGTTAGGCTGGTGTAGATGAGGGTTCCTTGGATGGCTGGGGTGGTATGAATCCTTTCTCTTGAATTTAGATGAGCTCACTTTATTTAGCCTACTGATATCCAAGCATGGATATAAGGACATCAAAGACTTAATCCTAGGGAGGAAAATAACTATTTATAATAAAGGACAAAGGGGGTAAACAGGCCGTGAATTAATTTGAGAAACTACATGAAGCTGTTCAGTAATTAGATGTCCCCCTTTCTAAAGCAGCCTTCCACTGTGGACCAAAAAAAAACTTTTCTCAGAATGCAGAACACAAACTAAGTATTTGTGACACCAGGCGACAGCACTGGATGATCTAGAAGGTGTAATCCAGTAATTTGTTCTTAACGTACAAGTATCTTCGCTGTGTCAGGTATATTCACAAATATTACTGGCTGTAATTTTGTTTTCTATTATCAAATGAAAGAATTCAAATTAACTTATTTTATCTAAAGCATGTACAGATGACTGAAACTGGTGGATGAAGTTGCTAAGTCACTATCCATCGTATTTGAGAAGTCATGGCAGTCCAGAGAAGTTCCCACTGGCTGGAAAAGGGGAAACGTAACCCCCATTTTTAAAAAGGGAAAAAAGGAAGACCCAGGGAACTACAGGTCTGTCAGTCTCACCTCTGTGCCTGGCAAGATCATGGAGCAGATCCTCCTGAGACAGTTGGGGTTGTTCATCCTGGAAAAGAGAAGGCTCCGAGGAGACCTTATTGCAGCCTTCCAGTACCTCCAGTACCTAAAGGGGACCTACAGAAAAGATGGGGAGGGACAAGTTACCAGGGAGTGTAGTGATAGGACGAGTGGTAATGGTTTTAAACTGCAAGTGGATAGATTTAGATTAGTTATTAGGAAGAAATTCTTTATTGTGAGTGTGGTGAGACACTGGAACAGGTTGCCCAGGGAAGATGCGGATGCCCCATCCCTGGAAGTGTTCAAAGCCAGGCTGGATGGGACTTAGAGCAACCCGGTCTAGCAACTCTAACCAGTCTATGATTTAATGAATCTATGATTCTATGGGTCTGAGGGTGCTCTAACACTCACTTAGGCTGTCTGGGGTGGTTGTGGAGCCTCCAACCTTTGAAAGTCATCTGGACATGGTCCTGGGTAGTCTGCTGTAGGTGGCTGTGCTTGGCAGAGGGGTTGCACCAGATGAACTCAAGGCAAACCAACCCCAGAGAGACCAACACCATTGCCCAGGTGCGGCCCCTGGGGAGGTGGACATCATGGTCTCCAAGTGGTGATCCCTCTGCACAGGCAAGAAGCACCACAAGTGCAGAGGAACAAGCACCATGAGTGCGGACTGGGGCTCCAGATGCTCTTCTTGCTGAACCAGTGGGAAGCTTGGACACAAGCCAATGCAGAGCAGCAACTTGAGAGCTGGAGGCACAGCTAGGGCAGGCACAGGAGGGAGGAGTGTCCTGCAGCACCAAGCACCTCCCTTCCTGCACCCCCTCATCACCTTTTGGAAATATCTTGGAACACTGATGTCTCACCAGCACAGGAAGGACAGAGGCCCTGCCATGGAGAGGCCCCATCCCACCACAGGGATAGACACCAAGAGCACCATCATGTCTACAAACACAAAGGTCAGCACCAAGGGAGCCCATCCATCTCACAGGGTGGCAAACCAGGAGTAAAACATCCACACAGGCCATGTCACTTTCTGTCACACATGCACACTTTGAATTCCTTTGGGTGGCCTGCCTACAGTCACAGGCCAACAGAGAAAATATGTGTCTAGGAGGTTCCTAGATTGTGTGGAAGATAACTTGCTGACACACTTGGTGAGTGAGCCAACTAGGGAAGGTGTTCCACTTGACCTGTTGTTTGTAAACAGAGAAGGACTTGTGGCTGATGTGGTAGTTGAAGGCCATCTTGGGCACAGAAATCATGAAATGATAGAGTTTTCAATTATTGGAGAAGTAAGGAGAGGGGCTAGCATAACTGCAACCTTGGACTTCTGGAGGGCAGATGTTGGCCTGTTTAGAGGGCTGGTTGATAGAGTCCCTTGGGAGGCAGTCCTGAAGGGCAAAGGAGTCCAGGAAGGCTGGAAGTCTTCAAGAATGAAATCTTAACGGCACAGGAGCAGGCTGTGCCTACGTGCTGAATGATGAGCTGGTGGGGAAGAAGACCAGCCTGGCTGAACAGAGAGATTTGGCTGTAACTCAGGAAAAAAAAGAGAGTTTATGGAGTAATGCAATTAATGCTACAAAGGATTTTGACATTTTATGAAGTAAAGTTTGATAATTGAAGCCTGTCAGGGTTTTATAGATAGGGACTGATCTCATCCCATCTTCTACATACAGTGTGTTTCATCTTTGTAGTGATATTCAGCTTCTATTTTTTAAAGCAGCAATTAAAATTTTGGGGCCCATGTCTTTGACAGAATGCAAGATTGCTAAGGCCATTTATAGCCAATCCTCTTAGGTTTAGTTGTCTGAATATCTGGCTCAGACTGACTAATTCTATGAGGATACAGAAATCCAGGTGTCATAAAGTAACTGCCCTTGTTTTTGCTGAGCTCTTTATCCTGGAAGATATTTGGTGCCTTATAAATATTAACTGAATTGTTGTAATAAAACTGATATGTTATTTATAGCATGTCTTTTTGTCATGAATAATTTAGTATCTTTTAGCATGCATGTAATTGCTAGGCTTTTGTAAATATAATTTATATTGAGCTTAAAGGATGGGAAGAAACAGCTGTGTTCGAGTCTCCGGATTTCTGTAATGTCTCTGCTGCTGCCATAAGGTAAAATTAAAATAAATAAACATGATCACAGTATGAAAGGTACAGCATATAGTCTATGCTAATCCAGTTTTCGGGTAGTTGGTGAAGATACTCATTATTTAGACATTCTTTGGCTCTGCTAATATGAATCTTCTTAACTGAACAGCTTCATATCACAGAAGGGAAAACAGATTTAGAAGGAACAACAGCTCTCCACACCTACCTATCACTAAATCCCTAAACCAAACAGAATTTTTTTGCAATAGTCAGATAGGAAGCATACTTACTATACAGCTTAATCAAAATTCTCTTTTGTGTCTCCCAGACTTACCTACTTTATTTATAGCATACAAAACTACTATATTGTCATTTAGCAGACTATACAGAATCTTATTCTTCAAATTGGTTGTGATAATTACCTTTTTCCTGGAGCATCTCATGATAGTTGCCTTGACTGACATGAGAACATCGAACTGTTTGCTTACTCCTATGGACCTCTTTGTTATTAAAGACAACTTCATCCATAGCTTCAAAGTTGTTGTAAAGTCTGAATATGGTCATAATTTTGAAAACAGGAAGATCAGAACAATAAAAAATTTTTTAAGGCAGAATAATTGGAATTAATTTTGCATATTTATGACCTGAATTCTACAGAAAATCTGTAACAAAAGAGAATTTATCAGTAATGTGACATCATCAGGGTGAGCCCTCATGCCAGTAAGAGAAATGCTTGTTGTATGTGATTGTCCATTATCTTAGAACTTGGCAATTTACTGCACTCAGGTGATAAATAACTGTTGGATTTGTATTGAACTTCAACAGAAATTACCTTTTTTATCACAGAATTTATTACAGTGAATTTCAAATTCTATATGAAAGTATAAATCTTAACAAATAGATTTTTAAACAAAGGAATATGAAAATGGCTTGTGTCGAAGTCTTTGATCATAAAGTATAAGTAAAAATGCATAAAAATTCTCAGAGAAATCTGGGTTTACTCATGCATTACATAGCCTAAATACAGGGAATTAAATATTTTATTCTTTTAATCCATTAAATTCTGCAAAACCTTGCCTTCCAGTCGAAACTGAGCATAGCTGCAGCATAAGCTTCTGTTATGTTTGTAATATATTGTAACTATCTTCATTTACGAATTGAACAATATCTTCACCTTCTTTGTTGTTAATTTTCCTTGAGGAAGGACTTCAAGGTTAAGCTACTCATTTCTCACTGATATAAAACTTTCCTGCTAATCCAAAGGTTAAGTAGAACACAAACCTGTTCTGTACTCAATACAAGCAAGAGTTACAGATTATTTTCCTCAGGCTCATACTTTTTTAAAAGACATTAATCTTTGAGTGTCTTAAAAAAATTAAGTTATTGTATTATTGCTGGAGTGTTAAGTACAAATAGTTGATACCAGAACATTCCAAAATGGGTAATTTTAATTCAAATTATAATTAAAGGATTAAATCCATTGTCTTCATTCAGAGCCACTAAGTTGAGATGACTTGCAGAAATCTTGTTTTGGATTTGCTCAGCCGTATTTACTTTTTCTTTTTCTGTGCCTGATATGAACATGAGTACAATACAAATATATTGAGACAAATTGCCTATGATTAAGCACTCAATCAATTCTATTGCACTTGCATTATCTTGTTTGCAACTGTTACCTGTAACATTGTATGACAAATAACAATTACTGATCTAATGAATGAGAAGAATTAATATCTATGGAACAGCATTTGATCAACAAAAAACCAAATTCATAATCAAGTCTGAAGTGTCTTTGCTTTCTTAGAAAATCCATCTCTTTTTCCTTTCTTCATAAACCCAACATACAAATCAGTTCTGCTCTCTGATCAGGGACCACAGTAGGTTTAGTGTGAGGGGAGCACTCTGGAAAAGGGTCAAAGCTGATTCTGCTATCTCTGTTATTTTATGAATCAAAACTCCCTTCAGTTTTTAACAAAAGCTTTGCACTCATCATGTGGAAGTTACCTATTCCTCTGATTCCTTGTTTGAATACTGTGGACGCAGACTATCTTTACATTTTTGCCACAGAGAATCTGTTTGCGATAGAACATCAGCCTGAGGATGGCTAATTCGTAGGAGTGTTACTCCACTGAAGAGCTGGAGAACACCTACAACAACATGTCAATTACAGACCTGCTGCTTTCATGCTAGCAAAGATGCCTTCAATGGGATGTCCTTGCTAGCCATAGGTATTTGACAGCAATATTGGGTGTACATTGTAAGACTTAAACTGCATCTGTCTTCTGCTCAAAGTGGTTGACTGAATTCCATAAAGAAACGCATTTCATATTGTCACTCTTAAAAGAGCACCACCTAGGGGGGCACTTTTGTTTCTGTAGGGTTTTATTCTTCATACAAAATATACATTGTGAATGATATTTTGTTTGTGAATACGTGGGAGAGTCATTGTTGACTACTTTTAAGCATATAACCTAGTTGCATTGAATCGTCTTTTTGGAAGGTGCTGCATTTCCCCATTAGTGGTACAGAGCATTTACTTTCCTAACTTTGGTTTTCTTAAGTAGATGAAAGTATGCGGTGTGCTAAATCTCTACAGTGTCATTCAGCTCAGTAAATGTAGACGATCTCCAAAAATCCTTGAGTATTTTTCAAACGATATCTATAATGTTGAGAATCATTTCACTACCACGACATAGCACGCACCCATGGGAGAAATCATAGCATGTATGAAATACCGTATCTCACCATCATGCAAAAAAGTTGAATTTACCCAGAGAATTCAACAAGCGACAAGTAACTTTCATAACAGTTACAATACATACTGAAACCAGACTCTCAAAAGTAGCAATTTTGGCCAAGTTCACTGCATCGGCCTAAAGGATTTCTGAGCAGGATACTTATTCATTCTCTCCATGTCATAATTTCACTACACAGCTGTTGATGACCATGGTTCAGCTGATCTGTTTCCCTCACCTTCAGTACACCGAATTCTTTGGATGATTACTTGATTTCTTTCCTTTCCCACAACCAAATGCCTGACTCTTGTTGGTCAGGAAGTGTAAAGGTATGTATATATTGTGTTTTGTTAATAACTCTAATGTTTATTTCCATACACAGCAGAAACATGCACTTAAAAATTTTATGACATTACTTTTGGGTTATGAGAAACAGCAAAACATGAAAGAACTAAGCAAGCTCTTAATCATAATTTTTATCTATATTGCATATTTGGTGGTTTTATGTACATATGTTTGTGCATGTTTGCTCATCTGTCCAGGAAACCACAATAGATGGCGAAGAAAACCAGACACAAGTCTATCAATACGATAAGGCAGTGTAGATACCTAGCAGGACATAGTGTCTGAAACTGGCAGAAGCTTCTCTTCCTGTACTTTTTCTAAAGGCTTAGTAATTTAATCAACAACTTGAAGACCAGACAATGAATCTTCAACTCAGATGTTATTTGTCTTTGAGCATATGGACCTGAAAGCCTCAAATCCATCAAATATACATATGCACCTAAGTATCTCTGAATAGGAGTACAAATATCCCAGAAAAATACTGCTTTTCATGTGGAATGCATTTATTACAATATCAAAAATTGTCAGATTTCAACTGTTTCTGAATTTCTAAATTATTCACATGATAGAACTAGCTACAGTTTGGATTTTTAAAGAATTAGAATATGCATCATGGAACACATAACTGGAGAAATATCCAAAAAAGACTTACTAAAGTAATCTGAATTGAAGAACGTTTGCAGATGAGTAAACTGATATGATAAAGAACTAAGTACATGAAATGGGAAGAACAAAACAAAGAAGGTTTTCTCAAAGCTTTATTTGTGTCTTGGTTGTCAGTATTTGAGAAAAGATTCATATCTTTATACTTTCATGTTTTATCGAGATCTTGGTAGAGAGGAAGCTAGAAGGCTTACATGGGGAAGAAACTGCTGTTCTTATGAGGAGTGACATATGGTGACAGAATAAATTTAGTGACCTGCCATTTACGAAATATAAGAGGTGTGTGTCTTTGGGTTAAAAATTCTGCAGAAAAAATATATTTAGTGAAAACAATGAAACTCCTAAGCTTCTGGTGCTGCCATAGTTTCTATGGCTGGAAGACAGCCTTGGAGTTACAGGATCTGAAGTCACTGGTATCTTCAATTCATAGCTGGTTGCCTTAAAGGTGTAGATTTTGAAAAAGCAGTTTCCCCAGGAAGCTTGGAAGAAGGTGTTTTGCACCAATTTTACACTGCTTTTTTGTGATCCCAGTAAGAAAAGCACTCAAGACTCTGAATTATTATTTAGAATGCCATTAACAATGTAAGGAAAGAGTTGATAGTATAGATAACCTTACACCCCTTCAGATGCAAGGAACCCCACATCTCAAGGTGTTGAAGGGACCTCCATTCAGGGCATAGCATGTTGTGCTGATCTCATCTATGGAAGTTTACCCCATTTTGGTCTTTTGAGCTCTTGTATTATTTTCCTGGGTTTTTTACATAGAAATGTGCTTCTGTAGGGAGATTTTCACAGCAGAAAAAACAGCGGCGTTTTTCTTTTTTTTTTTTTATGGATATGTATGTGAAAATATGATGCTTATATATAATTATCTTGCTTCTGAGATTGTAGCCATAATTACATTGTTTTAGTCCCTATATGGAGGGGAGAAAGACCCATGTACAATGATAAAAGTGATCGCTAATATGTCAGACAATATAATACTGTATAAAGACCAGCTGAAATAAAGCAGAAATAATGGCATAATGTAGATGAGTCACAAGAGACCAGGAACACCTCTTCTCTTTTTTTCCTTAGGGGAATACCTTAGAGCTACGTTAACTAGTCTTCCTGTTTGTTTGCAAGCTTTTTATTTCCTTATAAAGAAATGCTGAAAGTCCTGAAATTTCATTGCATTAATCTAAAGCTCTGACTCTCTTTCCTGCACAGTCCTGGGGATAGCTTTTGTTCTTATCTAAAAGCCAAACCCTATGTGTGCAGTTTATTCAGCCTGAACTGCACATGAAAATGGTTCAAGGGGCCAAAAAAGGCAAGGGGCACACATCCAAGTGGGAAATCACCTCTGGAAGTGATCCTTTTCTGAACACAGCAAAGAAAGTGTGTGTGCATGCCAGGAATGAGCTTGCTTTTTTCTTCCCCGCCCCCCC